>PVKE010000617.1:0-107364 GCA_004027555.1 Craseonycteris thonglongyai | reverse complement strand
ATAGATTTTTAGATCCTACTTTTTGAAAATTTGCATTCCAAGTTACCTTTCTTTCACTGTCATATCTAGAACGAGGTCCCAAAATATCCCAAATATTAACATCAGGAAATTGATTTTGGAGAACACTCTTCACATTCTCTACAGTGAGTATATTTTGATTCTCCACTTTATGGTACATCTGTGAAAATAAAGACATTATAATTAATTTTCACCTTATAGCAATTATTTTCTTTCCCTTACCATGCAGATTGATTTATAAATTAAATATATTTTATATTTTGTAACTTCCCAGCATATTATATATGTACAAATACATACACACACCTCACTCACACAAATAATTTTAACCATACAATATATCATCTTCTAATAAAGTTTTGTGAAATTCTATAGCTTTCAAAAATACCATAATAAATTTATGTCATACTCTTCTAACCACTGATTCTTAATAATTACATTATTTAAAAAGATACAAAGTATAAAATATTTAGACTTATTTCAGAAGTGCTTTAATTTCATTTCTGATTACTCGTCAGTGAGTGTATCTTGACTAGATTTTTCTCTGTAGCTCCATTCTTCCCAGTCTCAAATGTTCGAAATGTAATGTGAGCTGTATATCTTTACTTACTTATTTTTTTGTTATATTTCCCCTATCATTATAGATCTTCTACCAAGACCCAGACACTGTTCTAGGCATAGGGAAAAGGACAACTTTGCATCAAGAGAGAAGACATTTCTGAGCAGATGACTTAGCTAAGATGTAAATATGAACAGTGAGCTAATATTGACATTCTAGGGGAAGAATCTTCCAAGCACAAGGAACTCTTACTAAGCACAAACATCATTCGGAAGCATTTTGATGTATTAATAAAGAATATTCTTTAGTCCCAATTCACTTAAATCATTATTTAAGTGATGAGTCAATCCTCACATTATGGCTGACCAAATCCCTGTGTTATTCTTTGTGACAAAGAATTAACATAAATTTAGTAACCGTATATGCATGAGTTTATTTCTGGGTTCTTGATTCTATTCAGTTGATCTATGTGTCTGTTTTTCTGCCAGTACCAAACTGTTTTGATTACTATAACTTTGTAATACAGGTTGAAATCAGGAAGTGTGATGCTTCCAGCTTTGTTTCTCTTTCTCAAGACTGCTTTGGCTATTCAGAATCTTGTGTTTCCATACGAATTTCAGGATTTTTTTTCTATTTCTGTGAAAAGTGCTACTAGAATTTTAAGAGAGAATTGCATCTGTAGATTGCTCTGGGTAGTATGGACAATTTAACATTAATTCTCTAATCTATGAACATGGAATACTTTTACACTTATTGTCTTCTCTTCAATTTCTTTCACCAATGGTTAAATTTATTCCTAAGTATTTTATTCTTTTTGATGCTACTGTAAATGGGAATGTCCACTTTCTCTTTCCAATAATTCTTTGTTACTATATAGAAATGCAACCGACTTTTGTATCCTGCAACTTTACTGAATTCATTTATTAGTTCTAACAGACTTTTAGTGGAGTCTTTAGGGCTTTATATGTATGAGATCATGTCATGTGCAAACAGAGACAATTATTGTTCTTACCCAATTCTCTGACTAGGACTGCAAGTACTATGTTGAATAAGAGTAGTAAGAATTGACACTCTTGTCTTGTTTCTGATCTTAGGAAGAAAAGCATGCAGCTTTTCACTACTATGTTAGCTGTGGGCTTGTCATATATGGCTTTTATTAACTGAGGTACATTTCTCTGTACCCAATTTATTGAGTGTTTTTTTTTTTAAGATTTATTTTTATTGTTTTTGACAAAGAGACAGAGAGAGATACAGAGACAGAGAGAAGGGGAGGGCTCAGAACAGTCTCCACAGTTGCACATCATCGGTTTTTCCACGTAGTTTCATTCCACAGGTGGGCATGGGGCTGGCACAGGGAAGGAACTGGGCCGGGGCCTCACCCTGGCAAGAACTGAACTGGGGGCACTCCCCAGTTCAGCATATGGGTCTGCACGGGCCGGGGCCGGGGCAGGGATTTGATTCTCAGTCCCTGGGACGGCAAAGTGAGTGCTTAACCCACTGAGCCATCCCGGCTTCCCATTATTGAGTGTTTTTATCTTGAAACAGTATTGAATTCTGGCAGATGCTTTTTCAGCATCTATTGAAATGACTGTATGATGTAATGCTTGATTTTGTTAATATATCACATTTATTGCTTTGTATATGTTAAACCACCTGTGAATCCCAAGAATAAATCCTACTTGGTTATGATATATGATCCTTTTAAAGTATTGCTGAATTCAATTTGAAAATATTCTGTTGAGACTTTTTGCGTCTATATTCATCAGAGATACTCATCTATAATTTTCCTTGCTTTTGGCACCCTTTCTGGTTTTAGGATCAGGGTAGTGCTGGTCTTGTAAAGTAAGTTTGGAAGTGTTCTCTCCTATTTTTTAGAAAAAGTTTGAGAATAATTGGTATTAATTCTTATTTAAATGCTTGGTAGAATTCTCCAATTAATACCTGGTTCTGAACTTTTCTTTGTTGAGGGATTTTTTGATTACTGATTCAACCCCCTTACTAGTAATTGAGTTGTTCAAATTTTCTATTTGTTTCTGATTCAGTATTAGTAGGTTGTATGTTTATAAGAGTTTATCCATTTCTTCTAGATTGTTGAAGATTTAGCTTGTGTATAATTTTCCATCATTTTATACCCATTCTCCTAGAATGTTTAAGTTTAATTTACTCATACTTAATATAATTATTGATATGGCTGAATTAACTTTATCATTTTGCTATTTGTTTTCTATATATGTCTTATCTTTTGTTCACTGCTTCTTTTGTTGCTTCTTTTGTGCTTACCTGACATTTCTTATGTATCATTTCTCCTTTTGCATTTTAAACTATAGTTTTAACTTATTTTCTTTGTGGGTATTCTAGGAATTATAGTACACATCAGAACTTACATAATCTACGTCCATTAATCCTAACTAAATGTTGTAAACGTAAAGAATTAAAATTCCAGGGGAAGCCGGGATGGCTCAGTGGGTTAAGTGCTCACTTTGTAGCCCCGGGGACCGAGGATTGAATCCTGGCCCTGGCCTGTGTGGACCCACATGCTGAACTGGGGACCTAGTTCAGTTCTCACCGGGGTGAGACCCCGGCCCAGTTCCTGCCCTGTGCAGCCCCGCCCACCTGTGGGATGAAACTATGTGGAAAAACCAATGATGTGCAACTATGGAGACTGTTCTGGGCCCTCCCCCTTCTCTCTGTCTCTGTCTCTGTATCTCTCTCTCTGTCAAAAACAATAAAAATAAATCTTTAAAAAGAAATTTCCAAAATGGATCCATTTTGTTCTTTGTTCTTTTGTTCAATTACTATGTATATTACATCTATAGAAGTTAGAATTTATGCTTTAACTCAATCTTTTGTAATTTAAAAAGAGAAAAATATATACATACAGCTTTCTACATTTACTCATATCTTTACATTTTATTTACTATTGCCATTTCATTTCTTCCTGTGGATCTGAGTTACCATCTGGTGTCATTTCCTTTCAGTCTAAATAATTTATTTAGTAATTCCTCTGAAGTAGCAAGGAATTTTCTGTCTATCTGTAAATATCTTTATTTCACCTTTTTTGCAAGAATCACAGTTCTTACAGCCTCTTGTCAAAGGCCTGAAAACAGACTTCCTGTATTTTGTCCAGTTTTATAATTACTTACTGTCAGATGATGAATCTGTTGTCAGTTACTCCATCATGGCCAAGTCTTAAAGTGCTTTTACATTTTCAAACATACATTAATCAAATGCTCATTAAGCATGTAACATAAATTTTTAAAAATCTTAAACTTGCTATGTAGGGAGAGAAAATTAAAATCACTTGTAAGTTTGTATAGCCACTGTGCAGGAGAGCTGAGTTATACAATGAGACTGTTTTACCACAAATGTACTTATTCTACCAATATTCTCTATCACATTTCAATAATTTTCTTATGCTTTTATGATGAATTTGGCCTTCTATCATATTCCCTCTCTCTCGATACCATATTTTTAAAAGTATTTTATTTAGATACAATAATTTGTTCATTGAACACAATAAAAATTTTAAAGAAATTTTATAATTCATGTTTTTACTAAAAGATTAAATTTTGCTCAAATTATTCTAAATTAGTAAAGGTAAGTCATGTAAAGGACACAATACACTCCTAATAAAATGTTAATACAATAACCTTTTACTTTTCTATGCAATATACAAATTTTGAGGTCACATGCATACATAGTTTGAATTACCACCAACACTGTCACACTTCAGACCACAGTGCATTCTAATGTTTTCTCTAAATATTCCTTCCTCATTTATTTTTCTCTCTCCTTCTTTCTTGGATTGTTTAGCACATTTTATGGGCTATTGAACATATTTAATACTTACTTTTATGCTGCACTGGTTAATTCTTACAGTTTCAAGTGTCATTCAGTATTCTAAGAGACTAGAGTATTGTGCTGAACATCACAGTAGATAAATTAAAAGGCAAGTGATTAAAAAATATGCCATCACATGCAAATTAATGTCTGATACAAAATGCTTACAAAATAAGAGATTCAACAAAAATCATTAAGATAACTTAGGTAAAGATCATTTTGGAAGGTATTCAAGTTTCTTAATTTTGAATATCATATTGATACTTTTACAATAAGGTAGTTGGACTTTAATAAAGGATGTCAGTTTGACTAAGCTCCTTATAAACTCTTTAACATTAATCGATGAAACTAATAGACTGAGATATATAATATTGACACATGTTCCAGGCACTATTTTATAGAACAAAATACATCTCAAGTCACTGAAGTGTAAGTAGTTTCTATACCGCAGGGCAGTGAATTAACAAGGATTTTAGTGGTTTTCCAGTGAGCTTTTGAAATAGGGTAGAAAATTTAGTGCTTTGATAATATCATTCTCAGTTGGAAGAACCATTCTTTGTTTATAATAATGATTGACAAGCTGAGTTTAAAAATGAATAAAAATTATTTGTTTAAGCTATAACCTGACTTTCTTAATAACAATACCGTATTTTCCGGCGTATAAGACGACCCCCTAATTTTACAGTTAAAACATAGGTTTAGGCCTATATTCGCTGTATAAGACTACAGCCTCGGAAGTGGGGGGTAGTCTTATACAGCGAATATAGGCCTAAACCTATGTTTTAACTGTAAAATTAGGGGGTCGTCTTATACGCCGGAAAATACAGTATAATTCTTTAATACATTTATATTTTTTCATGATGGGCTATAGAATTTCAAAAGTCAATTGTAAAATACCAGGGAAGGTTGATAAATTTTGCCTCCATTATTCTTGACCATGCACACATAGATGCTTACATTTTTTACCCAGTGCACACCGAAATGGAAGAATGTACAGGTTTTCAGTTCAAACATCATGCTGTTATTGAATTCTTAACAGTGGAAAAAGTTTCTCCAATTGAAATTCACAGACCAATACAAGCCATTTATGGTGATCAGTGTATTGATGTGAGTATAGCAAGAAGCTGGATAAGGCAATTCAGATTGAGAAGTGGGGCAAGCAGATTTGAGTGACAAACTACGAAGTACAAGGCCTATGACTGTAACCAATCAGCTTCATCAAGATTGTGTTGAAAAACTGATACATGAAAATTGTCACATCAAACAAAAAGAAATTGCTGGACAATCAGGAATTTCTAAGATGAGAGTGGGACAATGTTATTAGTGTGCTTGGATTCTGCAAAGTTTGTGTCAGGTGGGTAGCACACAAGCTGTCTGATGAAATGAAAGCTGAAAGAGTACACATTTTGGGGGAACTCCTGGAATGTTCTGAAAAAGATGAGGACTTAAAGAAGATCATTACACGTGATGAAACTTGGCTCCACCACTATGACCCCAACAACAAAAGGCAGTCCATGAACACTACCATATGCAATCACCTCCAGTGAAAATATTCAGAACTCAGGCCTTGACTGGGTAGGTCATGTAGACTGTTTTTTGGTCCAGTTAAATGTACACTGGATAAAAAATATAAGCACCTGTGTGCACCAGGTCAAGAAGGACGAAGGGGAGATACCATGTGACTACACAGAACCAGTTATATCCAGATATGTTTAATGTAACAAAAAATATTACAGTGAGGAAAAAATTTCTCAGCCCATCCTCATAACTATCTTATTTCATTCTTCTTTAATTGGGTTCTTTGCAATTTCTGAGTTTTTTTATACAATCTCATTGTAAGATTCAAGATCAATCTTATAATTTCTACACCAATTTACAGCCATGAAGTAATAACCTTGTCCTCTGAAATTCTCTACTTTTCATTCAGAACATTTAACTTTGCATAATCTTTTCTATTCATTATTTTATTCAAGACCTAGTTCAACAATTCTTCCTTGACTAATCATTTTCTATTAATATGTTTTCCTCTAAATTTATACACATAATTTAAATTCCTTGATTGGCTGGGTAAATCTAAGGAAGTTTGCATATTTTGTGAGAGCTTCAGTTGTGCAATTTATAAATCAGGAACAATATTATATATTGTAGTTGGGAGTTGGAAAAATTAAAATAATCATCTATAATAATCCCTGGGACAGTTTTCATAAATTTTGAAATTTTAAAATAATAATAATAATAGTAATGCAAAGAAACCCACTATACATTCTAAAAAATGCCTAGTGCTTTAACTCACAAGTACTATGGAAAGAAATGCTTGTGAAGCACCATGTTCCTCTGCAATATAGTTGAAAGCTTGCCAAAGAGCAACTCCAGCATCATTTGTTCCATCAACTTTATCATCTGTATTAACAATGAACACAAAACCAATTCTGGGAAAAGAAGATGAAGACGAAATGTCACAAATAGCCCTTGAACAACAATAAACCATAAGTTTGAAACACTGTTAGACTACAACATCTAGATAGAATGTGTTAGTAGATAGGAGGAAAGGAAATACTACTTAAAAAAGTTTGATTTACAATGCCTATTCATCCAAATTTTCATATCTGATGGATTCCTCCAAAATGTATACAGTTTCTGGTGGCAACATGATCCAACAACCATGTTTTTTGAGAAAAGAAAAAAAAAAAAGAAAGGAAGGAGTCCATGCAACCCAACCACAGTGAAATGGACACATCCTTAAGTACCCAAAGTAATCAGATCATTCTCTGAGGAAGGTAACAGGGTAAACATGATTTCTAAGCAGCTTTGATTAACAACGTCTATCATAAAGGTATACGACACTTCACAACACACAGCTATATTGTGTCAGGAACTAAAGATAACCCACTGTTTTGAATTCCACACTGATACGCCGTGTTATACGTCATTGGCTTTCCTTCAGTTGACAGTTTGTTATAAATTGACAATTACCTAATAGGAATTTTCTGATAATATAAAACTCCAGCAAGTTTTATAAAATCCAGGGTATATTCTTGAGCAGGATCAATAAACAGAACCTAAAAGAAAGTACATAGTCTATAATCACTATTTTAACTTTAGAATTTTCATGAAATTCAAATTTAGTCTAATTTCTGTAGCTAAAAGTATAAAATTCAAGGGGTATGTGTATGTGTGTGTATGTATATGTGTGTGTGTGTATATATATTTATATTAAGAAATTTATAGCAATTATAAAGAACTGAGAAATGGGTATAAGAATTTCAAAGTTCATAAAGGATTTCTAAAAACTGCACATCCAAATATAATACATAAAATTTAATATCAGATCACTCATCTTCTTTTTGAAGCAAAGCATAAAGTAAATATATTTTTACAAAAGTGAAATATTCTAAATGGTCCTTAAATTTTCTGTGATTATTTAAAAAGGTAAATTAATAACTAAATTTTGAGTAAAAAAAAAAAAAAAATAGCATTAATATAACTGTTCACTGTAGGTTAATGTAGGAAATAAGATAGGTATTCATTTTCTATGAGAAAAAAAATAAAAACCTAGGTGTTTTCTCCACATTTTAAAGTTCTATAGAGTTTTTTATATTGTAATAATAAATTTATATGCTAAGATGAAAAAAAAATTCATGTATTTTTCCCTGAAATACTAAACTTTGATCATTAGTTCTTTATAATATAGAAGGAAGAAAAGTTCTATCATAAATTCCTTTCAAAAAATGTAAGAGTAACCCATCAACTTAATATTGGTATTATTAAAGTATGTGAAGGCTAAATAATGAGAGGCAGATTATGTGACACTGCTAGCTTTTGATACCTAGTCATCCATGCCTCTCAAGTTTGTTGGATCTTCTTCCTTATTACTCAGATGTCTATTTACCAATGGTAGGGCAATCCAAAAAGAATGCTGTTATCTTTATAAAAGATGTATACAAAACATCGAAATATACAACTCACCAAATTATGAAAATTACGTCTTATGGAAGGTATCCTTTCAGGGACCAGTGGCTTCAGAAGTTCCTGGCAACTTGTAGGCCACATAATGTAAATATCATCATTTTCTAAGTCATTAATCCACTAGAAAAGAATCAAGCAATGTGTTAAAGCTATATTCATACTTAAATAATTTTCAAAGACAAATTTCACTCTATCAAACAAGTGAAAATATAATAAAATTTTCTATATTTCTGATTAAATATAGGAAGCCAGTTGCATATATTCTTTAAATGAAGGAACATATTATGGGCAACAATTTCATATTACAATAGCTGTTTACAGTAAGCTTTCCCCGCAAAACACTGAGACCTTTTACTTGTGTGTTCATTTTTTGTATTTAAAAATAAAAGTACATAAAAATATTCTCCATAAATCATTTAGGAGAGGTAAGTACAGTAGACTCTCAGTTAACCAGCACCCATGACAGATAAATAATATATTATTTCTTAGATTTTTTTTTTTTTTGCCAGTTGCTTGAGTGTGCCAGATGACTGAGTTCCTGAATTCCGATTAAGAAGAGTCTATTGTATTTATGTTAATTACCAGCATACAGAAAGCAATGAGGTCCTTTACCTCCCCTCTCAAATTTACAGGCTTGGACATAAGAAAAATAAAATGCCTTATAAATGTTATAGAACATATAATAACTAAAATACACAGAGAAAAAAAATGTAAAATAAAAAAAAAAAGTAAGAGAGATGAGCTACACAGGCAAAAGGTTTGTAGCTGAAAGTTGGAGAGGAGAGAAAGAATGGGACAATGTCATACTTGAGGAAATTAGGAGGCTTTTGCAATAATCTAGACATGAGTTTTTGGAGGGATTAACTAAGTCAGAGGCAATGATTTTAGAGAGAAGACAGAATTAAGAGACATACACAGAGGATGAATAAGATGGAAGAAATCTAGGGTAATTCATGGTTTTCAAGAAGGAACACTGTATCAGCATGGAGATATTATGCTCTAAGAGAGGCAGGCTTTTTCCATGGTAGAGGTCAGAAAATTGGAGAGGAAGTTATTTCAATTTTAGCCATACTTTAAGGTTTACAAGACATCCGAGGAGGGACAGTAGTGAATGGCTGCCACAATTTCTATTTCAGTGACTAACAATCATGATGGGGATCTTGAATTAGTTTACTTCCACAGTAATTTGTCACAATATGCTAGGAATCCCCTGTCAACTGGAAATCTCTGTAGACTCAGCAGTGTCTAGATTCATTAATTGTTCTTCTATGGGAATCCTGGGACAGAGGAGCTGAAAGAACCATGTAGAGGATGTGAATATCTGATCCCCTTTGTAGTCTGTTATGTTTCTTATTATAAGTGAGAAACTGGCCTTATGCTTTATGTATCAGTCCCAAAGAAGTTGAATAATGATTGGAGGTAGAGCCGCTTTAAATGTGGATCAATACAGCTATAGGTGTTTATTTAAAATGCACATTTCTTAGCCATACTTCAACGCTGCTAAATCAGAATCTCAGAACAGGCCCAGGAAATGTCCATTTAAAAGAAGTGCCCTAGGTGACCTTATCATAAACACTAACACTAGAAAACTATAGCAATGGCTTAATTTATAGCATGGGTACTGGGTAAACTAACTGAGATGACATCCTGATCCATTTTGGGGAACTACTGAAATAACACTGGAAATCACTTTGAATGTGCCCAGAGAGACTGGAATGCCCATTTCTTTAGTAAATATACAGAAGCAACAACAGTAACTGGAAGAGTGGCCTCACAAAGTTGCATGCACAACTATCACAGATATTCTAATTCTTGCCTTTATATCTATTGGGCTATCAAGATATTGAATAAAAGATATTGTTATTTATAGATTAGAAACTTAAGACAATTTCTTCAATGTTCAAGGAACTAGATAGGTCAACATATGAGTACAAGATGGGTCATGGTGTTATAGGGTGACTATGAGTGAAGCAAGTAACTTAAAAGATCTAAAAATTAACATCTTTTGGAGTTTCTTGGGGAGCACCATCAGCTAAAATGACTAAGAAATTCCAAAACTCCACCCTTACATAAAAACAGTGGAAAATCTGTGGGAATCAACACTTTAAGAATGATGAAAATTAACCACAAGCTTGTAGCAACCTTGAGAGTGCTTATTTTAAAAACATAAAGTGAACCTCAGTAAGAACAGAGATTTTTATGGTATATAACTTACCCTAATCTCATCTCCTCTCAAACCTTGAAAATGACAGCTCACATTCCAGCACAATATTGGAGGAAGCAGAACAGAACTCCTTCTGAAAGAATTGTAATTTTTTGTTTGGCCTGTCTGATAACCTGCTGCAAAGGTTTGTCCTTACCTCACCTAACTCATAACTTCCCTACTGCTAAAACTGCTACCCCAATTTGTAGAATCTACAGGTAAATGTTTTAATCACTCTTGCCTGAGGTAATAGAAAAGAGCTGAGACAAACAAGAAAGTAACCAAAAACCTGATGAGGAAAGGTTATGGAATGAGATGTTTTGGGAAAGAGGACTATCAGAAGTCCTGACATATTCCTGGAAATCTAAAAGGCCATGTATATGCCCAGGCATATGCACACAATCAGAAAAGACCCGAGAAAGCCCTAAGGCCTCACTTCTGGTTGACTTGGAAACTCTGTGCAAGAAAGAAGTGAAGGCTAAGGCAGAGATGCAAACTGCCTGGCTGAGTATTCAACATGCACTGCGCCTCCTCCCTCCACGCACCACACACACCCACACAGAGCCCTTCTACAAAAACTGGAAGATATTTTGGTTCCAGGTATTTAAGTAAATCTCTGTCCAATCTTTTATAGATGACTAAGATAACATAACAGAGACTTCTGTGGCCACATGTGAAAAAGAATACAGAGTTTTCAAACTAAGTTCAGAGAAGTGACCAAACAAAAAACAACAGCAAGCAGCAACAACAAAGCCTGGGAAGGGAAGAGAATCTGACTTCCAGAAGTGACACATAAAAATTTTCAAAATGTACAGTTTTCAACAAAAAATTAAGAGGCAAGGAATAATCCTAAAATAAACATAAGAAAACAATTTTATTTATAATAGCATCAAGAAGGGTAAAATACCTGGAAATAAATTTATTAATAAGTGTAATACTTGTACAGTGAAAGATGCAAAAAATATTGCTGAAAAATATGAAAGTCCTCAATAAGGGAAAAGGCATCCCATGTTCATGAATCAAAAGACTTAACCTTTTTAAATAGCAATACTCCTTAAACTGTTCCACAGATTCAACAAAAATCTCAATACAAATTCCAACTGCCTTTTTTGCAGAAATGGACAAGCTGATCCTACAACCCATAATAAAAAGGCAAGGGTCCTTGGATTACCAAGAACAATCTTGAAAAAGAACAAAATCAAAGGATTCACATTCCCAATTTTCAAACTACTACACAAAGCTGCAGTAATCAAACAGGATGGTACTGGCATAAGAATAAGATATAGATTAAAAGGAGAATCAAACTGAGAGTCCAGAAGCCCATATGTATATGGTCAAATGCTTTATGATATCACTATAGGACTTAGAAAGGGAAACCATTATTGTCTGAGAGAAGGTGAGAGAGACAGAGAGAAAGACAGAGAGAGAAGAGGGGAGGGCCCAGAGCAGTCTCCATAGTTGTGTATCATTAAGTGTCACATAGTTTCATTTCACACAGGTAGATGTAAACTGGGTGGGGTGGGAACTGAACTGGGGGTTCCCACATAGGAGGTGAGAACCTTCACTGCGGAGCCATCTCAGTGGTTACCCAGTTGCAATGCAGTTCAGCATATAGGGTTGCATAGGCTGGGGTTGCATAGGCTGGAGGTTCTCACCTCCCATGCAGGAGGCACCCAGTTCGGTTCCAACCCCGTAAGGCCCTACATCCACCTGTGGGGAATGAAGTCATGTCACAACTAATGATGTGCAACTATGGAGACTGCTCTGGGTCCTCTCCCATTCTACCTCTCTCTGTCTGTCTTTCTTTCTCTCTTTCCTCTCAAACAGTAAAATAAAAATCTTTAAAGAATTTACTTAGTGACACTGTCAGAAGATTCTTAGGAAAGAATGCCTCTGGAGATGTCCAAGCGTTGGGCAAGAGAGCAGGAAACTTTACAGTACAGTAGAAAACTTTAGCCAAGGGAAATGCAGCTCTGCAGAGGGTAAGGGCATCAGGGACTCCCCACGAGGAGTGATTGTCCTGTCATCGACCTCAGAGGGCCAGGACATTGTTTTATAAATGGAGCTACAAAGTTTCTTTATTGATCTATTTCTTATGTCCAGAATAGCCCTGAAAATTACTTTCCTCATTTTTCAGTGTGACTCACACTCCAAGAATTCTTCTACAATTGCTAAAACGCATAAATGGTTCAAATAAGAGCCAAAAAGTCTGGAGATTATGAACATGGTCATTCCTTTTTCCAATACAACATTTAAAAAAAAGACATCTAGCTTGATATCCAAGTAAAAGTAAAATCTAGCCAATAAGAGAATATTGTCTAAACAGTAGTACAAACAGTTAAACATTTATAAGAAGTCACTTAAGTGTTCCAAAAATAGGAATGGTAACTAACTTATGTAACTTTTTCTGAGTCTTACGGCTTTGACATTCACAGTCCTACTATGGTTCCATGGTTCTTAGATGGTGGATTAAATTTGTAAGTGGAAGGCTGTTCAGGTAGGACAAAAATAACTGTAATAACTGAGATAGTTCAGAGTGAATCGCTTAGATTTTTATATCAATTAGCAAGATGTGGAGAGGTATGATTTTTTCTCTTAAAAACCTTTTTTATGATCCTATAATACATACCCTCTGTTAAAAATAGAATTTACAGAAAAGTATGAAAAACAAAACTACCCACTAAATCACATCACCCATTAACATTCTGACGTATTTTCTTCTGACCCCGTGTCCATCTTTTCACATGATATTGTCTATTTTACTTAGCACGAGAACACAGCCATTGTCTTTTATTAAAACCTATTTATAAACATAATTTTAATGTCTTTACTCAGTGTGGATAAATATAACATTTATCTATTATATATATAACTTGTTTTTGTTTTGTTTTAGAAGTATGCAATGATGATCACTTTTGTGTATAAACATTTTTTTCCTATTTTCTACTATTTCTTCTTTTTTTACTCTTTCTTTATGATAGTTTGCAGTGAAATCACTAGAGCAAACTATACGAACATTTTATGAGCAACACAGACATATTTTTTTAAAAGGCCATGCCATTAACACTCTCTTTCCATGTGTCCTTTATCCATATTTATATCTCTTTTAAGTTGCAGTTTTTATTATTAGTTATTAAGATTATTTTATTACATAGTAGTTATTAAGATATGATCAAAGATTTAAGTTTTCATGTTATTATGAATAAATCATTTTTGTCTTCCAAATGGTTTTTGGAGAAAAAGCTTTTTGATCTGCTTACTGTTGTTACTTCAAATGCATTATACTATTAAAATCTCATTAATTATAATGGCTTTCCTAGGGGAGTTTTAGTTATATAATCTTATGTGATGCAATACTTTTGTTTTCTCACTTCTAACAGTTATATTTTTTATAATAATTTTAAATCACAATGGTGATAGAAATATTTTACAATTTATTGTAATTAGAATGCTCCCAGAGTTTTATTATTAGAAGTTATGTTTTATGCTGGTTTAAATATTTCCTTATTCATCCACGGAATATTTACATATATTGAGTACCTACTAAAACCAGGAATATTTTGGTGAGAGGAAAAAAAATGGATAAAAATCCTACCTTCAAGAGTATATAGTCTAGACAGTGGTCTCCAAACTACGGCCCCCGGGCCCGATGCGGCCCGTGAGGCCCTCTCATCCGGCCCACGGAGACCTTTTAATCTGAATAAAATAATATTAAATAAATAATTAAAAACAACATCTATGTTTTCTTTTTTATTTGGACCTCGAGTGTGTAGTTGGCCCCCAAACTGCTGTTTAATAGTTAATGTGGCCCGCGGGCTGAATAGTTTGGAGACCCCTGGTAGAAGAAACAAAACACACCAAAAAATCACAGGATAAATGAAAAATTATAACTGTGCTAAGTATGCAGAGTTTGTAGTTCTGTAACATATATGTGTGTGTGTGTTTATACATATATATATATACACACGTACGCACCCATACATACATATGAAAGAGAGAGAGAGAAAATTCGGCAGCCCTGGGTTGTTCACATCTTGCACATTCCCAAGAAGGGCCTGTTTTTGTGATAAAGGTTTTCTAGGTTAGCTCCTGGTAATTGAGCTCTTGGAAGCTGTAGCTGATAGTTTTCTGCATGCTTAGGGCCATGCTGTAGCAACTTGTGTAGAGAGTTTATACAAACAATATGACTTATAATGAACATCTGCTTTTCCATTGAGGGTCTAGAGCTTCAGCCACTGAGATCAGTCACAAAGCCATTATATGCCTATATAATATACCCCTTTCCAAAACCTTGAACTCCCAAGCACAAGTGGGCAGGCAGCATGTTGTATGTATTGTTACACAATGAATTAAGTATGTCCTGTACAACTTCACTAGGCGCAGATTCTTGGAAGCTCGCATCTGGTTTCCTTTGGACTGCACCTCATGCCCTTTCTCCCTCTGCTGTTACTTGGTGTTCTTTTGCTCTAATAAATCATTACATGCCTATAACAATTTCTAGGCCTTGAGAATGCTTTTAGCAAATCACCACACTCAGTGGTGTGTTTGGGGACTACTTTACACTGTGTATATGAAAAAATCATCTAATCTGTATACTTAAGGAAAGCTCTCAGAAAGTACTGTTTGGAGCTAAAGTCTGGGAAAAAAAAATTGATTGGATAGAGAGAGGAAAATTTGCTTTCCAAGCATGAGATAAGAGATAGTGGTAAAAAGAATTATTTCATGGTTTAAGGGCTGTTATTGTGCTTTAAGCAAGGGCGGATGATGTGATCAGATTTCAAAAACTTCACAAAGGTTATAATACACAGACCAGAATCTAAGGAGGGAACTGAAAATGGTCTAGGCAAGACGTTTTTTATATTAAGGTGGCAACTTTACATCCCTGAAATTTTAACTATTTGGTGTTCTGTAGTTACTATTGTTCATATGGTTATTTTGTTGTTCAGTTGTTTTGTTTTTAACTTTTAAGCTGGAAAGGATACTGAAGAGTGAGTAGGTGTTCTTGTGAGAAAATGTAAAGAATATGAGGAATGGGGAAGAAGATACAAGAGTGAGAGGGGATGAACCTGTATCTTTACTTTCTCTTCTGAGTTCTGCGACAACCTTTTCCAAAATGCTTCAATTTACTTTAATGACTGACATTATTTGGTTTTACGTTACATCTTAAATCTACTAAAGGTTTTAAAACAAGGAATTACATGAGTACTTACCATTATTGAAGAATGCCTGATATCTAATACAAAGGCTTTGTCCCAAACATGAGAATTCAATTTTAAAAATTTGCTCATATCTTCTCTGTTGATTCCAAGACTGCGAAGGCCATTCATAAATTTTCCCTCTACTTTCAGCATATCTAAAATACTTTACATTTAAAGAAAATAAATGTTTTATTTTCATTGCCAACATTTCTTAAAAATACTTTAAAGTTTATAGCTTTCTCAAAGTATTAGAAACAAGTTTCACTGAAATCTTTATTATTAGCAGGAAAAAAATATAAAAAACTCATTAACAAATAAGACAGAGTTCTTCTAATTAGTTATTACATGATAATGTTGAGGGTTGTTTGTTTTGTTTAACAAAATCTTATTATTTAAAATATAAGACTACAAAGAACAAGATATATTTATTACATTCCTTAAGCCAGAAGCGAGAAAAGACTTACTCCCGAGCAAGCAAAAATGAAGGGAAAATATACTAGGCCACACTTTTGATAAATTTACTACAAAAACAGTTATCAAACATGACCTGAAATATAAAAGTTTAGTACAGAGAAAACCCTATTAAAGCATGAAAATTCACATCTGTTTAGAATACATATAAAATTTCTAATTACTTATATAATTGGATAGCACTTAAACAAATAGAAAATTTTATTGCTAAAAACATCAATAAATAACCTCATTGGCAAACAGTGTGGGAAATTTTATTCTTTAATTACTAATAATTAAGCTCGTACTGTATGCCACGTAAGTGTCAGGTACTTTTCAAAAGAGCTCTTCTGCATCTCACAACCCCCTCAGGAAGTCGCAAACGATGGGGCTGAGGCGCACACGGGTGAAGTCCCCTGCCCAGGTCTTAGCCAGTGGAGTGGCAGGGCTGGGATATGATACTACAGAAATGCAGTGTTTCCCTACATCTGCAAAGACAAGGCTTTACAGACTGTGGTACAATGTGTTCCTCTTTGAAAAGGTAAAATTTTACTAGGTAAGAAAAATCTTTTTTTACTTTGAAAACCAAGTGTTAAAATTCATATGTGTAATATTTAATGTAAAAGCTCCATTAAAAAAATCTAGTGATGGAAATCCCTTTCCCTTTCAGAAATGAATGAAATCAGAATTTGGAGTACAGTTTTCAGAGAGGACTATAGAAATCCACATTTAAAAAGTACAGATCTTAATATTTAAATGATTAAGAAAGCTGTTTTATAAGTGTTTGAAGCTGACCTGCATAACTTCAGTTCTGCACATCTGTATCCTAGACATTTCTGCCCAAAACTTTACAAAGTAAATATTTTACCAAAAAATAAAATCTACTAAGAGATGAGTGTGATAAAAATAGCACTAGCTCTATGTCATAAATCATCAGTCTAATAATAAGAGGTGGTCTGGGCTGTAACACTACTTCATGGTGGCTTCTTAAAGTTTTGAACCCTTTTATTCTAAATATTTTCACTTATAAAAAAATTTAAGGGAAGCTGGGATGGCTCAGTGGGCTAAGCGCTCTCTTTGAAGCCCCAGGGACTGAGGATCAAAACCTGGCCCCGGCCCAGGTGGACCCATCCATATGCTGAACTGGGGTGTGTCCCCAGTTCAGTTCTTGCTGGGGCCTATGTGGGAGGCTCTCGGCTCAGTTCCTGCCCTGTGCAGCCCTGTACCCACCTGTGGAGTGAAACTATATGGTAAACTAATGCTGTCAACTATGGAGACTGCTCTGGGCCCTCCCCCTTCTCTCTGTCTCTCTCTGTCTCTGTTTCTCCCTGTCAAAAATCAATAAAATAAATCTTAAAAAAAAAAAAAAATTAAATTGCATTGCCAATGTTCTCTCTGTTTAATAAGATTTTATAATGCTTACTAATTAGATAATTTTTCTATGTAATAAAAATTAAATATTCCCCAGAGGTTTTGGGACTATCATCTTTGTTATCTCAACCTATACAGTTTTTCTAATTAATAGAAAACCACATAAGAGTTACATGGTACATTGGAAAGGGCATTAGATTTCAAATCATTCTACTATTTGATAGCTGTGTCCCTATCTTTGTGTGAGATCTGAGTCTTCACTTCTCCATCTATAAAAAGAAAATAGCCATAAACACTTTATAAAATTTTAGTATTAAATAATTTATAACTGGGCATACAGTTTCCCTCAACACGCACTAGTTTCCTCTTTGTTCTTCCCAAATCATGAATTTTTTGTATCGATTAAAAAACAACACCAAAAAAACCCTGACTCTTTAAATAAGTTTATTTTATTTTTCAGTAACACTCTGTATGTCTCTGGTTTCTAAATAATTAAAATAATTTCTCACACTTTTCTTTTAAATACATAGTAACTATATTCAGATTTGCTGAGAACCCTTCACTGACTTCTCCTGTCCTTGAGATAAAAGGCCAAAATCCAAAACCTAGTTCTACAACCTGATACTTGACCCCCTGAGTGACATCAGCTTCCTCCAGCTTCCCCTCACGCCATGGTCCAGCCATATTAGACTTCCCCTCTTCTTAAATATGACATGACTGCAGAACCTACACTCATCACTTTGCCTGCCTCATCCTTTTAGTCTTAGCTTAAATATAACCTCCTTGAGAAATCTGATACCCATATTTCCCATCTTCCATCAAGAATGAATTTAAATCATTAAAGTAATAAACTCCCAAAACATTGTACTTTAAGTTTTATAAACTTTATCATACTGTAGTTATTTATGTAATATCAGTTATTCCACTAGACTGTACATTTCACTTTGGTAAGACTTATTTCAGTCTTGTTCACTACTGTACCCCAAATTTAGAGCATAGTAAGCACTCAAGACACTTACTACACTGAAATTTATTACTGATTTTATAGTATTGAATTTTAACCCCTTGAGATACAAATTAAATGCAATTCTATGTGAGAAATATTCAGTATTAGATTCACATAACTTGAACTCTGTTTCCAAAATCTGGTACATTGGCCACTATAAAATGCACATATCCCAGCCATCCTTTGAATTTCATCAGTGACTCATCTAGAGATACATCTTCATCCGGAGTGTATACCGTAACTGTTAAACTTATTGTTCAAATAGTCTACTATACTTTGCACTTTTTGTATTCTATCTTCTTTACATATAGTTTCACTATTCACGAAATGAAGAAAACGTGATACAATCAAGAAACATATGTGAGACATAGTTTTTTGAAACTATCAGTATCTCTAATGTTGTTCTTTTTGACCAGTACATACATATCTTAGATTTTTGTACTTGTGACATAATTTTTCCTGAAAACCACTCCTCATCCTTCATCTTTTGACTTGCTTATGTATTTGCTTCTACAGTTACCATTTCAAAAATTATCATCACTTAGCACTTGTTTCAAAACAAAAAGGCATGGGATTTGCTTCCAGTCTTTGCAAAACTAAAGTGTTTACACAAGTAATGTAGGTAAGTGGTTTAATATTTGGAATACTTTTTTTTCTTGGAAATTCTATTCTTTATTACCTGAATCACAATCATCACTATTTGATACAGATACAGGTCTTGACATATTTACAAACGTTGGATAGGGCTACCTTCACTTGAATCTGAACCTTCTGTTGATTAGTCAGTCAGACATATGAATTTGTTGAATATCAGTCTTGCTGTTTTCTCTCAAATACTCCATTTGACTTTCGTACAAATTCAAAACATATCTTAAAGTCAACTTCACTCAGTCCTACCCACTTTTCACCCTGATCACTGCCACAACCTCCCACCGTTTAGCCTCCTGGGAGTGTAAGATCAAGGCTAGGGCACAGCCTTGATTGAAGGAGTGCTGACCTAACCCATGGAGGCTGTGGCTCCTCCCACCACCTCCAGGATCAGAGGAAGAAGGGCTAGGCCATGGGAGGAGGTATCAATTTTTTACAACCCCAAAATGCAAAGTACTAGGTGCATAGGATCTCTCTCTACCTCCAGGATACAACTTCAGTAATACGGTGTTTTCCTTCCTCTCCTCTTTCTTGTCTCATATTCTTCCATTTATCAACCTCTTCACACTGATATTACATACATGTTCTGATCTTTTTCTGAGAACCTCTTTATTTATTTTGTACTAAAAAATGGCAGAAGATATAAATATCCTTCATAGTTTCTTTCCCTCCACTACAGGAATTATAGTAGCTACTAGCGATCATTTCAATGAGGAACAAAAATGTATCCCACAACCTGCAGGTCACTAATTACCAGGTGGAGGAGCCAAGTGGGCAGTATTTCTTGAATAACCTACAGACCTTCTAAATTACACAGCAGAATGTTCCTGCTGTGAAAATCTCCCAGTACATTGCCACAGAAAACTTTCCACAATCTACCTATCATTTCTCACTGCTTCATTTAAACCTGTTTTCACTGTTCCTGACCGCAGATGTAAGTCTTGTTCCTCTGAAGTTTACAGGCCAGAAGCTAATAATGCTCTACTGTATGTGTAGTACTTATCCTATGTAGCTTTGGTTATCATGTTCTCAATACTAAGTCAAAAAATTCAACTACATGAAGAGAAAAGCCCCATTTGAACTAGCTGCTCTATTTCTTAGTCCTTCCTGTGTTTTCCTATATTATAGTAGACTCCCCATTAACTGGAACTCAAGCAAAAAAATTTTGTTGGTTTGCTTGAGGGTTTGCCAGTTGCTTCAGTTTGCGGGTTATATGAGTTCTAGTTATCAGAGTCTACTTAAAGTTTTCCGATATCTACCAATCCCCATGGGTACCAGCAAACTGAGAGCCTACTGTATTTTCAAAAATGGCAGGAAAATAAAATAAACTTTTAATTAAGCTCAAAAAAATTTATTCAATTGAATTAAAATGGAATATCTAAAATATTATGTTTACTAAATTCATTTTACACTTTAAATATTAACTTTTAAAGTTCTTTCATTTTCTCTTTAAAATAAAATAAATTCAATTGATTTCTCTGATTTTGGCCCATGATTTAATTTATGGGTCAGTGATCACAATAAGTAAAAGACAAATTCTGCCCTAGGTCATTTTTAAATAATATTTTTGACCTTAGGAAATAGATAACATCTTGCATACTATAATTCAAATTTCCTTTCTGACAGATACAAGTACTTAAATTCCTCCTGGTAATTAATTTCTTTCTTCTGAAGAAACACTCTCATGTTCCTTTCAGTGACTTCCTGGAGGGTAGAGCTCCCTGCCACTCAGCCCAGTGCCAAGGAACTTTTTTGAGAAAGGATAAACCTACTCTTTCAATGAAAGTTTCAAATATGGGATAAGTATAGGTCTAAGATTGAGAAACTTCCAAGTTTCTCATCTGAACAAATGTCTCCAGCGTCTCGCCCAGTTCTGACATTGTTTTAAGACACTTAAGAGGGCATTCTACCAAAATAATAGACCTGTGCTATACAATCAAAACCATGTATTTGCTTTACCTTTAAAGTGATTATTTGCATTTTGACAAATACTAAATTCAGCACAATATTTAAATTTATATAAAACATAGTTTGTCTCAATAATTCAATACTTACCTAAAAGGATCATTTGTGTCCATATAAACACGATGTCCATTTATATATAGACAAGCATCACCTGGCTGAATTTTAAATCTACTGTGAAGATCCTTGAAATAGAGCAGAACAATAGTTACCTAAGTCACATGACAATAGTAACCTATGTCAGGAGTCTGCAGAGTTCCTATAGAGTCAGATAGTAAATATTTTAGGCTTTGCCAGCCATATCATCTCTGTTGCAACCACGCAATTCAGCCACAGACCACAGGTAAACAAATGGGTGTGACTATGTTTCAATAAAACTTTTATTTATAAAAACAGGCATGCCAGATTTGGTCTACAGGTAAGTGGAAGTTTGCCTGCCATAATCTAATAATGAGAATCTGGTGATAGGTTAGAGACACAACAACTTGAATATTTGATTTTGCAGTATGTGATATTAAAGTTCTAATACTACAACGATTATCTACACTTTACATTGTATGTGTGCGCACACATTTAGAATTTGAAAGTTGGCACATTCCTATTGATATCCAAGAACTCAAAACTTTAGTGTATGTATAAATATGAGTATTTGGAGATCACTTAAAATTCATGAAGGTTTCCATTAAAATTTAATGTCTTTTTTCATTCAGTAACTATTTCTCAAGTGCCTATTGTGTGCTAAAAATAACTCCAAGCACTAGAGCAGTAAGAAAAGTAAAAGGTCAAGCCTTGCCAGTACAGCGTAGTTTTTAAGATCATGGTGAGGAAGTCATATCTACTTTAAATCTTAGTCACACTACTTAACAGCCTTAAGATTTGGGCAAACTTACTTAGCTTACATAAGTCTGTTTCCTCATCTGTAAAATGGAGTACTCATATCTCACTGGTTTCTTAGGAAGTTTAAATGAAATATATACCTGTGTCTACTCACATATACAGCATTCACAAATGTAGCTTTTATAATTACTATTATCAGGGTAGGTAAATTTGTTTAGGAGAAAAACAATTTTAAAACAGTGCATTTCAATGCGATCACATAGTAAGTAACCTAATAGAGATTTGTGTAAATTATTCTAGAAAGGCAGGTGAAGCAACTAACTGGAATTGATTCAGAGATGGCTTGGCAGAGGTAAGTTTTTCAGTATGGTTATCACACCATGACAGGAACTAAACTTGTAACAGGAAAGAAAATATTTCCACTGAATTTATGCAAAATACTGACAGGAGATTAAACTAACACGAGAAGGTTCACAGGTGAAACACTGATTTGTCTTTAACCACTCACACACCGTTTTATCAAATATTTATTCTAAGAAATCTATAGTCCAACTTCAAAGTCTACACATGCCCAGTGAATTATTTTCCCCAAACTTACATTGAACCATCATCATACACGTTACATCAAGCTCTCCCAGAACTTAATTTTAGGCATCTCAACTGTAAGCAGAACACATATCAAGCACACAGATCTATACTAAATTGCTAATTCCCTCAAGAATAAAATGCAAGGCACGATGTGTTGAACAAAGATGCTCAAAAAGGATAATAAATTGAACTCAGTGAACTTGATTGCGGAAATACTGTCAGTCTGCTGAAGACTGGTACCAACAAATTCTCCTTCCCCTCAAAGAGGTAGCCTTAACTCCTAGCAAATTACCCTGAGTATATGACTTCAGGCAGCCTTTCTCAAATCAAGTGGTGAGAATTCAGTTTCCAGAAATATGATGAACCAGACATCCCCAAATTCTCCTTCGAAAAGGAAACATCAAAAATGCCAGATTAAAATATTAATACTGTCTTTTAAATGAATGGTTTAGTTTTTAAAAGTAAAGACTTCACCTAAGGGCAGAGTGGTAGGAATAGGAGCCCAAGGATGTAAACAATTTTAAGCAACAAGCTTGGGTTTTTAAGGATTTGTTTCAAAAGGACTGGAAGCAAAGCCATGCACTCACCCAAGCCAGGGAGCAGGATACAGAATTGTAGAATTAGAGATCGCCTTATGCATACAAAGAAGTGCTACCCTCACAGTGAAAAGGTGATCTAGAAAACAAAATACCCTGCAGAACAGCATGGGAAATTGTTGATCTCATCTTGGTTCTTAGTGGAGGAAGAACAAGTTGTCCTTAAGAATTCCTTGCCTCTGCTGTATCTTCATATGGGTTTCAGGCTAGATTACACTCTATTTTTAAGGCCCCCAATATACACAACCTTCTTATTTAATGTGAAATAAGTTGGCAGTACTCTTTAGTCTTTGAGCAGAAACAAAATCCCCAGTGGAGAAATATGACTTCATTCAAAAAAAAAAAGAGGGAACAAGGTATTGCAATATATCCCTTTAACAACTAGTGGAGCTGGGCTAGTGAATGAAGCTAAAAATGTCTAATTGACTGTATCGCAGAAGATTGGTTGAGCTTTAGAATGGTCAATTGGTCTATAAACATGTCTGGAGGTCCCTATGTTGAAACTATATGCATTTGAATTTAAAATTTGAAGTTAAATCAGGTATAAATCTTAATATAGGAAGATTTTTTTAATTTAGGATATGAAAAAAAGATTCTAAAAAATTGCTTTACAGAAGAACTTTTGGAGAGTTTATTATAATCTAGGGAATATTTCTAAAACTCAAAATTCTCATATAGGTTCTAAATAATTTGTTAATTAGAAAAGTTGTGAACTTTTATCTGGATTAGGTAAAATCCTTTATTTAGGTTTTGTATTTAAATAGCTCATCTGTTTTTTGTTTGTTTATGTAATTATGCATTTAAAACAGTGTTTCACAGTACTGTAGCATAAAGGCAAAAATGTCACGGAACGTAATTTAACCATAAACAGTAAGACACACATTGGATTGATATTTATTTTAAAACCACTGAACATAGATACTGGCTGATCTTTGAGCAAAATGGAAACAGAATTGTTAACTTCAAAAGGAAATTTGTTGTACTTTGGAATTAAAGCAGCTATCTCCCGAATAAAGCCAAACTCAAATTCACTTATACAACGTCAGCACAGTCCTATTTTCTGAATAATCTTTGCATGAGTCCAAAGTCAAAATGATATAAAAACCTATACACGAAGATTTCTTATGCTTATTCCAGTGTCGTCTTCTACCCTGTTCCCCAGCCCCTTATCCATGGTACACAGATGTAACCATCCTCCTTTCCCCCACCTAAAGTTTCTTGTTCATCCTTCTAGTGTTCCTTTATGCAAACACTAATATATACAGGGTGTCCCCCAAAAAACGTTATCCACACTTTACCAGCTGAAAACTCACAGAATTTTCTCTCCTTTTTAGGTTTAATCCATTTGAAATAACAGGTGAAGTCTGGTGAATGCTGAAAACCCTCCAAAGTTCACCAGACCTCATGCCACTAGACTTTTCTTATGGGGATACATAAAAGTTTATGGTATAAAACAGACAACAGTTGACAAAATGAAGGCAGCCATTGAATGAGAATGTGCACAAATACCAAACTAAATGATTCTTTTTTTTTATTTTGTATTGTTTTTGACAGAGAGAGAGAGAGAGAGAGAGAGATACAGAGACAGAGAGAAGGGGGAGGGCCCAGAGCAGTCTCCATAGTTGCACATCATTGGTTTTTCCACATAGTTTCATTCCACAGGTGGGAGTGGGGCTGCACAGGGCAGGAACTGGGCCGGGGTCTCACCCCGGTGACAACCGCACTGGGGGCACCCCCCAGTTCAGCATATGGGTCCGCACGGGCCGGGGCTGGGATTCGATCCTTGGTCCCCGTGGCTGCAAAGTGAGCACTTAACCCACTGAGCCATCCCGGCTTCCCCTAAATAATTCTTAATGTCTGTGATTCCATCACTTCATGTTGCTAGCAGTGCCTGGGTCAGAACAGTCATCAGTTTGAAAACAGGCACTGACAAAAATAATTATTAATTTCTGCTGATTCTTTTAAATTTTGAAAATAAACTGTTTGTAATGAACACTGACTTTATAATCATTCAAAGTGTGTTTACATTTTGGGGGGACACCCTGTATATCTTGTTTTCCCTGCATTTTTAGATAGAAAAATGATAGATTTACCAACCAAATTCACTATCAAACTTTTAATATTTTAAATCTGGTGTCTCAGTATAACTCTGATTTGTATTTCTCTTATTGTGAATGAAGACAGATCATCTTTTTACACACTTAAAGGCCACTACTTCTTTTTCTTTTTTTTTTTTTTGCGTATAAACCTTTTGCTTCAATATTTTGCAGCAGTTTTAAGTTTTGTAGGAATTGCACTCTTTACTACGTATGGATGAGATGTTACAGTGATGTGCTTCCAAGGTGCTGACATGCCCAATGCATATATATTCAATAATATTGTAAAAGACATTCCAAGACTTTTTGACTTTCCAGCCAATTACCCTCTTCTCCAGAGTTGGAACTCCAGTTTCAGGTATCATCCACATACTCCATGTAGTAAACATGAACTTCTATCCCAAACACATTTACCAAAGATTAATAGACATGCAAGGCATAATCAACCTTGTCTTTCTCTATCAGTGTACTCTGAGAGTTGAAGCTAAACAAGAGGACAATATACAGTCACATCTATGGCCACAACATCCTGAACATGCCTATTCTCGTCTGATCTCAGAAACTAAACAGGATTGGGCCTGGTTAGTCCTTGCATGGGAGACAATATACAGTTGTGATTATTTGTTTAGTTAATGATTAAATTCAAGGGTTCTTGCTCAGAAATCAAAGCAAATCAATTATTTCAAAATTGTTTAACTGCTAATTCCAAATGAATAAGAGGTAGAAAGGCAACGGCAGTGGGTGGCCCCTATGGCCCTGAGCAGGCTGAAGTAGCTGGTGGCCAACATAAAGACCTGTAGTCCATGATGATGGGTCAGTCTGTGCTGGTGCCCAGATGGGGCAAGTCCCAACTACTCTTTCAATTTTTCAGAGTATTCTTGGCAATTAACCCTTGTCTTTTTTCCCCACAGGACTCATCTTGTCAAGTTTCAGAAAAAAGAACCTCTTGGTAGTATTAGATTCTTATTACATTTATAAATTAACTAAGAATTGATTTCACTGTAACGTAATCTTACAATACCAGGGGTGTTTCACGTTTTTCCTTATATAGTCTTTACACACTTAAGATCATTCCTAGATATTGTTTGTGTTACAATTGTACATGGAGTCTTTTCTTACCTTGTATCTTCAAATTAGTTGTCTGCAATATCTGGAGCTTATTATCTTTTGTGTGGACTGAACAGTGCCCTCTACCTCTCAATTCAAATGTTGAAGCTCTAACCTCAGTGTGATTATCTTTGGAGATACGGCCTTTGCGAAGGTCATTAAGGTTAAATTAGGTCATAAGTGTAGTACACTGTGTGCACTCAGAGGAAAGGCCATGTGAAGACACAGCAAGAAGGCAGCCACGAAGAGCTCCTCACCAGACACAGGATCTGCCTAAACTGTGATCTGGGACCTCTAACCACTAGAAAAGTGAGAACACTAATTTTTGTTATTTAAACCACCCAGTCTGTATTTTGCTAAGGCAGATTGAGCAGACTACTATGCCTTTCTATCTCTAGTGTTTGGTTTTTCAGTTCATTCTCTTTTACCTCTCCCCAACCCCAACCCCCATTTTTATACCTCTAATATATTTCTCTTAGCTAATAATGTTAGCAAATAACAAATATGATCATAAATTACAGTGATAATAAGCCTCACTGTGTTCTTCCTGATTTGGTGAATATGCTCCTAATATTTTTCAATTAGCAAGATGCTGGTTTTTAAGCTGAGATAAACACAAATAAACATGAACACACTTTTAATCATTTTAAATGTAATCAATTTCCTTATAAAGTGCCCTATTTTACCACCAGAAATCGGTCTTCAGTTTTGTTAAGTACTTTTAAGCACCTACAAAGATGATTATAAACTTTATCACTTAGTTCTAATATTATTTTTAGATTTCATAATGAAGCATCTTTGTGTTCCTCAAATAAACTTCATTTGATCACATATTATCTTTATTAGTTTTACTACTTTTGTCTTTAACACTTTTTTACCTGTATAAATGTCTTTTCTTTTTGTGTCCTTTATTGTTCTTTTCTTAACATTTATGTCCTATATTTAACTCCTGAGTTTTTAATCTATCATTTTTATTGATGCAAGATTTTAAGGTTTTTCTCTGAATTTTATTTTATGACCCAAAGTATCTAATGTCTTGTTTTCAAATGTTATTATCAAGCAATATTGCAATTTTGACATGTATTTTATTTCCTTCCTACTTAAGAGTAGTTTTTAATCTCCTAGTGAATGAGCCCCCCCCTTTTTGCAATATTTGTTACTGATTTCTAGTTTGTGCTAAAATAATAGAATGTTGTTTTCTACTGTACTTACTTTCTGAATTTTTTTACATTACTCCATAAAAACTTTAAAAAAAGAATATTATTTCTATTATCAGGATACAAACTTTGTTACACATTCATAAGACTTATCACATTAATAATGTTGCTTGGACTCCTGTGTCTTTACTGCTTTTTTGACGAGTTCACCAGTTTCAGAGAGGTAGATTCTGTTTCTTCTTCCATCTCCCATAGTTCCTGTTTCATGAATGTCGTTGCAGAATTTTGATGTATAGGTATTAATAATTGCTGTATTTTCATTGTGAATTGTAATCTTATTATTAGGGGACATTATTTTGCTGACTAATATTTTTAGACCTGAATTTGGCTTGAGGGTTTTAAGATCACTATTCCTGCAACACAGAATTTGCTTGGTATACTCTTGCCTATCCTATAATTTTTAACACTTCTGAATTACTTCGAGTTTATATTTCATAAACATCTCCCAGTAATCCAAACTGAACCTTTTTGCTAATGTTAGTTAAGCTTATTTACATTATTGATATGACAGATATTGTTAGCCTCAACTATCATTCTTTCATGCTGTATTTACACTTTCTAGATGTATTTTTATAATGTCACTCAGAAATGGTCTGATTTGCTTCTTTTTGTGTGCATTCAGTTCTTTTCATAGTTGGGAAGATGTAGACTTTTGTCCCATTAGTTACTATTGAACATGTATCTTCACGTAATACCCTCAGTTATCTCTTTAAGTGATATCTAACGATTCTGTTACAAAAATGATCAAATTAGCTTTTAACCTCTTCCTGCTGCATCTCCTTTTTTTGTACAACCCAGTTTTATTCAATAGTTAGATTCATTAGTGGTTAACTATGTACTTTTATATATGTTTGGGCTTCCACTGCTTGACTTTTCAGCTTTAAAACTATCCTTTGATTCCAAGTATATCAGTTAAGGTAATCAGAAAGTATATTCTATTTTGTACTTTTTATTTATTTCAATATTTTATCACTGTCAGAGTGGGTACTATTTACACACTCTATTAAATTTATAACTGATTCCCTCACCTTTTAGTTCTATAAATAAACATATTCAATGCCCAATAGGCACTTATTCTGCCCAAGTATTTTCAATCAGTTCTTGGTTGACAAAATTTCTCAGAAAGCACTCTTGCAACTAACATGCCCTCAATTCTTAATATTCAACATTGTTGCAGCCTATACAGCTGACCCCTAAACAATGAGGAAAGTCAGGGGCCCCAATCCCCTGCACAGTCAAAAATCTGTATACCGTTATACCTTTTGATTCCCCATAATCTTAACTACAATCAGTCCTCTGCATCTGTAACCTCCTGATTATGGATAAAAATACAGATGACCTTTGAACAACATGTGTTTGAACTGCATGGGTCCACTTACATGTTGATTTTTTTTCAATTCATCTCAGTAATTCATGTTTTCCACCTGCAAATATATCAACCAAAGAACTCTCTTCCCTACGACTTACTACCAACTAGCGATATCAAAGTATTGGTCATAAAGTATCCAAGGAAAGTTATACTGTCGCTTCCTATTTTTCTACCTAGCTATGTCTACTTCTTAAGTAATCTGCTTTACTGGTGAGAAATGAGACCACCTATGTCAAAATAACTTTACTATGACTGAGAACTGAGAACTGGGCCAACACCAGTTTATTACAAGAAATTCCTGGCCACGAAGATAAAGCTATAAATGAATAAATAATGATTTGCTACAGGAAACTCTTACAAACCAAATTTTTGAGACATTTCTGGAACTGTGTGGCTTATAAGTCTTAGCAATTATCTCATCTGGGCAAAGAGCTTACTTATGAGACATTGTTTTGCTCATCAAAACCATCACTTTTGAGCCTATCAGTCCTAAACTACTGTTACAAGATCTACCCAATCCTAAACAATTCCCCACCTTGAAAGACCAACTTAACTCCCTTGAACAGAGACACACCTTCAATCCTATAAATCTCCAACCCTAACGTCCTCCTTTATGGACACTAACAAGATTCTTTCAAGATGCTGTTTCCCCTTGTTTCATCACATTTATTTTGCTCTGCTTGACCAGCAGGTTTCCCTGTGATTTTTGTGGAGGGCTAGCAGTTTATAACACATTTCCCCTATTTCCCTGGTTTTATTTAAATACCTTTCTCTAGCATTTTGTATGTTGTTCTTCTAGAGTCAGGAGTACTTGAAGGATTTTTAGGAAAAAAGTGACTAGATCAAATTTCTTAATCATTTCAAATATCTTTGTTTTCCAATTTCCTGGCAAGGTGTTTGACATGTGAACAAATCCAAAATGCTTACTAAATTGCACTGAAATAAACTATAGATCAAGGTACAAATTGTAGTTCTGCCTTGCACCAATAACTGCTATAATATATACATCTTAAAAACTACATATTACTAAATATAGAATGTATTATAGACAACAGTTAAACATTCAGAAGTTTTCAATTCAACAAATATTTCTGAAGGAATACTCTGTACAAGGTGCTATACTCATTTGTACTGTAGATTCAGTTTCCTGATTTACAAATTTCTCCTTTTACTTCCATTCTGCTTCAGCAACTATTCTTGATGGTCATCCCATGACTATGGTATGACTCTGGTCTACTCTTGAAATTTTTCTATTTGGTGATTTGGATCTTTCATCCAATTATCTCTTCTCATCCTAAAATACCTCCTCTTTAGTCTCATAAAATCCTCCAGTCTCTGGACCCAAACTCACCACACAGAACAAATCTCTGATGACCAGGAATGCTCACTTTAAGTGCTAAATGAGCAAAAAATAAACTAGACTGTGTGAAGTCACTAATGTCCTTGGTATTCCTTTCTTTTTCCTCCTTTCCAACCTCTTTCCTTTCTTATTACAGATGGCATTGTTCAAACAAATAAATACAGTAACTCTTATATAAGAATACAGTCCATTCTGCTTGAAGAATGGTAAGAGCAATTAGAAAAATTACAGAAAGGAGCAACGCTATTACTCTGTTTTGAAGGATAATGAAGAATTTGTTAGGTGGTCACCAAAAAACATGCTAGGGGATGCTGTGATGGCCCGGTGGGTTGAGCACTTGTCTTGCAGCTCCGGGGTCCAAAGATCATAATCTGGCTCCGGCCCATGAGCACCCATATGCTAAACTGGGGTGTGCCGCAAATTTATTTCTTGCCAGGGTGAGCCTCCCATGTGGGAGGCCACGGGCGGGAAGGCCCCAAGCCCCCTGTCAGGTTTCTGCCCTGAGCAGCCCATCCCCACCTGTGGAATGAAACTATATGGAAAACTAATGACGTGCAACTATGCCAACAGCTCTGGGCCCTCCCCCTTCTCTCTGTCTCTCTGTCTTTCTCTCTCTCAGTAAAAACAAAACAAAACAAAAACAAAAACAAAAAACACAACATTCTAGGTAGAGATGATGTGTGTTATGGTTCCTAATGTGCATGCCCAATGAACCATGCATCTACTTCTTCATTATCATTGTAGTTGTTTGGCACCATCAAAACCGCTGACATTTATTGATAGCTTACTCTGTCTCAGTGTGACAGGCACTGCTGGTGGCTAACATCATCCCTAATCCATGTCTCTTCTGCTTGCTTCAATTACTAGAAAAGTAAACACCAACGTTTCTACCATCCCTTGCAGCTATGTATAGACACATTACAAAATTTTGGCCACAGAGATGAAGACAAAGATGGCTGAAATGTTCCGGGAAAGCTTTAGTGAGGATGAATGTGGCTGATACCACCTTTCAGCCTCCTTCTGTTTTGCATTCAGATAAGATGTCTGATGCTATGGCAGCCATTTTGCAGGAATAAAAGAAAAAATAAACAAAGCAAAACAAAACAAAACAAAATAAAACAAAACAAAACACATGCCTGTTGTCACCTACTGAGACTTTTTATGTGAGAAAAATAAACTCCTACAGTTTGGGACTCTGCATCTGGTATTGTATTACTTACAGCCAAACTAGTCCTATGTGATAAAGCTAGGCAATATTCTAAGCAAGTCACAAGTGTTAACACAATTAGGATCATTTGGGGTCTTAAAGTATTTTAAGAAACCATTTATCTGAATCTTATCAAATTACTACATAATCAATTGTGTCCTACATATTATAGGATTCTCATAATGTTCCAGTGATCTAAATTCGATGTAGTCCTCCCCTCATAAGCTTTTAAGCAAAACTAATTATGAGAAACAGAATAATTAACTCAAAGCCTTTAATCTTTATCCTGTGAAGATAACCATACTCTGTGGGCAAAAGGTTTGGAGTATAGGGTGAATGAGGAAGTAATTAGGATATAGGAGGGCTGTCCAGAAAGTATCTAGCCATGTAATATGAAAAATAGAGGCATTTATGGCTAGATTTCCCCCCCACCACAAACATCCCTCATATGTCAGGAGAGACTGTTTGAATCACAGACCCTATGCTATGTAAAGTAGGCAATTTAAAACTGAAAAAAAAAAAAACGACTTTTAATAATCAAAATATTTTTTGAATGAAAATTAAAGATCCAAAATCTGAAAAAGTGATACTAGTATAGTAAATTTTTTTAAAAAGGAATTCAAACAAACCTTTTGATTTTCCTGTATTTCCTTCCTGAGATGTTGATTTACAGCAATTCTGGTCAGAGACCTGGGAAAAGCAATACCGATATAATTCATTCTTCCTTAAATATTTAATGCTAATCTATAATTCAATGTAATATAATACAGAAAAATTCTGTATGAAATTAGCAATGTCATTATATCTGTTAATGCAAACAGGCAGTTTTCAGAATATATGTACATAAAGAATTTTGGTTAGCCTAGGAACAACATAAATTCTACAATACTGATAATACTGATTTCATATATTCACTCTTGAAGTGCTTATAATTCCCTTATAAGTTAAAGACATCAGAAATTTAAAAAGTAAGTCCATTATTTGACTTGATAATTCCTAAGAATGCTTAATTAGCTTAACACAGTCAATTATGCATAGAAGAAACTGATTTAAAAATTAAAAGATTGTTAATGTGAAATTCTGCTTTAACTAAAACTCAAGCAGAGGGGTGTATCTTAAAACAACACAGTATAAGTGAGTATGCTATCTCCTAAAATTTGGCAGCATTTGAGAGAAGTCACAACTGAAAATTTGATAATGTAAATTTTTCATTCATTTACCAAATGTTTCATTTCAATAAACATTTACTACTCTCTATCAAGTGGCTTTAGTGATTTACTCAACTCTGTAATTTAGCCATCAAGCAGTGTTAGCATAGTTTGCAAATTTTTTAATGACCAACCATAAATTAAGTTTTTTTAACAATAGAATTCCTGAATAGTGATACGTACTGTAAAAGAGAGAAATTGACTAACTTCTTAAAACTTAACCCCTTAACATAGGAATTAAATAGTAGGCTATGTAAAAACTATTATCTGTTTTTCAACTTAACATTTGTGGATGCAATATCCAGTGTTGGATTCACATCACTTGTAAACTTTGATTCCAAATCTGACACGTTTAGTAGCTATAAACTGCAGGTATCACAGCGATCCTTTGAATTTCATCAGTGACTCATCCAGGGCGACATCTTCATCAAAAATATATAATTGATCACACTTATTATTCAAATAGTCTACTATACTTCACATTTTTCCTATTCTGTCTTCTTTGCAGTTTCATTATCCACAAAGTGAAGAAAATGTGATATAGACAAAAAGATTTTGTGAGACATAGGTTTTAAAAATATTGGTATCTATAATATTGCTCTTTTTGACCAGTACATGTCTATTTTAGATTTCTGTACTTGTAACATTATAATACATAATAAAAGGTATGCTTTCATTTCATCACTTGTTATCAGAAATCACTCCTCATCCTTTTTCAAATTCTGGTTCTTTATCTTTTGACTTGCGTCTTTGTTTCTATGGTTACTATTTCAAAAATAATCATCACTTAGCACTTGTTTCAAAATACAAAGAGGCGTAAATTTGCTCCTAGTCTTGGTAAAACTAAAATGCTTATATCAGCAATTTGGGTAAATGGTTCTATATCTGGAGTATTTTCTTTTTCTTCCCAATTTTATTCTTTATCTCTCCTGAATCACAGTCATCACTGCTTGATATAGATATAGGTCTTGCACATTTATGAACACTACGTTGGATAGGGCTACCTTCACTTGAATTTTAATCTTCTGTTGAATAGGCAACCGTATGAATTTGTTGAATATTAGTCTCTTTGTTTTCACTGCAATACCCTTTTTGGCTTTTAATGTCACTTTCGTATAAACTCAAAACATCTTAAAAGGATTATTTCTACAGTTCACACTTTAACACTGAATATATATATATAATTATGTCTTGAGAATATTTGCATTACAACTGCACTCAATGCAAATTAAACCTGTATGTGTGTCTCAGAGACATCAATGTTTACAATGGCTTAAGAAACACAGAATGTAACCCAGACATCTATGTATATCAAGGGGTTAAATTATTTTACTTTGTATTTTCATCTAGTAATTTCAAATGCTACTGTTAATAGCAATGTGGCTAACCATAACATTTACAGTATATACCGTACACATGAATGTATTTCCCGTTTTAGAATATATATACTGACTTCTCAAATTTTTAACTGTTTAAAATTGGCTGAGTCATATCAATACATTTATTCTTAAACTGTAAATAAGATGAAAAACCTCTATACTTTCAGAGCACCATGAAAAGGTTCCTGGTATCTTGTGGCCAACTATATACTATTTATTTATCTTATAAAGGTAGATAATATGTAGATTTAAGATTCAGTAAGTTGAATAAATGTACAAAGTAGTGTTTGAGACAAACAGAGGTGTATGAATAACCCACTGATTAAGAATGAATGCTGAGAGCACAAGAATGCTATCTAATTCCTCTCAAAAACTTAACAAAAAACACTTGTTGATATCTGATATAAAATAATTTATATTGTATGTGCTTAGAATTTTATATTGTCACTCCTTATCCAAATACAAATGAATCAACCTTGTTATTTTGTCAATCCTTGCAATACATGGTAACTTGAACTGTACATATTAGTTACTTTTAGATATGCAAATGCAATATCTGTTGAACTGGGAGATGTGTGAAATGTAACATTAGTATTTCTGGAAGAATGTCAATTAGATATCCTATTGATAAAAAAGTATTCCAAAAAATATTCCAAGCATTTAAGACACAACTAATTATTTGAAATCTGAAAGGGCAAGAAGATGATTTGGCCTTCCTTTGGGCACAGATCTATTTCAAATAATACTTTTCATCATTCTCCCCAGGGGACAAAAAAAAAACAACACTCCCTTTTTATTTTTTACATAAACAAGCATTTTCTTGGATTATCATGTCTCGCTATTTATATTTAAATATATATATTTTAAATGAATTACATTTTCCTTTCCATTTGCTTCTAATTCAGAAGTTCTATTTTATATCACATACACACATGCATATGCAAGCCAATATTCTCTAATAAAAAAGTCAACATGCATAATGAAGAAAGGCCCTGACTTCATAAACACTATATATACTAGGTTTAATTGACATCATTTTGTTAAATAAAATCAGCTATTTTCCTAAAATTTATTAAATGAAAGAGTTCTGGTTATACTCAAACCAATAAACTTTACTATACCTGGCTTTTATGGGGAAGTTCTGTGAAATGTCTTTCATTAATTTTATGGATTCATAAACTGGAGTGGACATTATTTGAGAAGCTGCTTGAAAACTAAGATCTGGAAGAAAAAATATCATTAAGAAATCTAGTATGGCAGATTTTATAGATATTTTCAAGTAATTTCAATAATTTACTCAACCCTTTTGCCATATATTCATATATAGACATGGTAGAACTTTTATAGTTAGCATTTTTCAAGTTTTAAATGAAAAGCTATCACTTATTTCCAATTAAGGTAAGCTTTATATTTTTATGAATAATTTTCATTTAATACTTAATATTTGCTTTCCACTATTCACAGTATAACTTCAAAAGATATATATGAAAAGAAATGCTGATGAAGAGCTACTTTTTCTATATTTATGATAAATAAAACAGGCAAGAAAAAGCTTTGATAACAAGAATAAGAGGAAGGAAAAGTTTGAGAGCTAATTTTAAAAAGAACTTTAAGAAAGACCCAAAGTGTTTAACTTGGTAAATAAGTAACATTCAACTTCTTTTTCTCTATTGTTCTACCTTTGTACTATAATAAAAAATCCTAAACTTAGCATTATTTTACCTGAAATGACAGTTCTATAGAAAGAATAATGTGTCTGGCTTAACTTATTGACTCAGTCAGTCAATCTCCAATGTTAGAAGCACAGCAGAATGTAAATAAATGTTCTCACCAAAAAAAAAAAAAAAAAAGCACCTGATACATAAGTAGGTGCTCAACATAACTGATGAATGAATGAGTGAAGGAACAGTAAAATAACAAATAAGATCCTTTGTGTTTGTTACTATTCTATTGCTATTAAAGGCATTTATAAGCAATGTAATATTTAACTGGAATTATACAGTTAGGAATCCATGCTTTTCTAGTGAGAAATCTTAAAGTCATTACTAATATGATTGATATGGTATAAAAACTTACAAGAGTATTTCTTTGGAGGAAAGTATGTGATCAAAAATGTTGGCTGATGGGGAAGCCGGATGGCTCAGTGGGTTAAGTGCTCACTTTGCAGCCCCAGGGACCAAGGATCGAATGCCGGTCCTGGCCCATGCGGACCCATATGCTGAACTGGGGAGTGCCCCCAGTTCAGTTCTCACCGGGGTGAGACCCCGGCCCAGTTCCGGCCCTGTGCAGCCCCTCGCCCACCTGTGGAATGAAACTATGTGGAAAAACCAACAATGTACAACTATGGAGACTGCTCTGGGCCCTCCCCTTCTCTCTGTCTCTGTATCTCTCTCTCTGTGTGTCAAAAAAAATAAATAAATAAAAATAAATCTTTAAAAATGTTGGCTGACAGTATCTGGCTGCACAAATGTTATACTCAAAAACAGTACAATGTATTAGTAAAGAATTTAGGTTCTAAAATGAGACAGACCTGCTCATTTTAGATATCCCTGACTTGTACTTTATCCATTTTGGGACCTTGTGCTAATTATTTTATATGTCTCTTGGTTTCCTCACTTGAAAGAGTGGAATATCTATCTTAAGAGTTTTTGTTGTTGTGTTTTTAAATTAATTAGGATAATGCATATAAGAGCCTATTACAGTGCCAAACACACAGTACTAGATAATATTTTCATGGTCAATCACTATCATTATCACTATCATGGAAAACTATCTTTTGCCCAGGTCTGATCAGATTCTATTAACATATTTTGCTTTTTTCTAAACTGTTACATAAATAAATAACTCATAAATTGCTATACATAAGTTCCACACGTTGCCTCTGAAATGTAGATCCTCATATTCACCTGCCTTCTTGATCACTTTATCTTGATCACTTTCTATTTCCTTTGTCACCTATGATGTACTCTTCTACTTCTCATCATGTCTTTTTCCTGGCTTTCCAGATGTGGATGAGCCCCACAGCACTCTCCATTTGTGCACTGATTTGGTCACTCTACACTTTGTTAGCACACTCTTCTTTTTAAAAAAACTTTATAGTTTAATTTTCAACTTTTTAAATCCTCTCTTTATAGCTTAAGGACTTTATATTCATCCCACTGCTGGCCCTTGTCATCTGAATTTGTCTCAATCATTTTAAGTCATCTTTTTAATGCTGGTCTCATTTCTGGGCCCCATATTCAACCCCAAAACCTACTTATGTGTTTTATATTCTCACTACTCAGTCTCAAAGGTGAAAATCTTAATGCATCTTTGACAACTTTTATGTCTGAAACATTTGTCTAGTCCAGCCCTCCTTTCTATGCCTGTATGGTCACAGCTCACCTTCTCATTATACTATTTCAGTGTTGTCTTAATTAAACATATTTCTAGTCTGCTCAAATCTATCTGACACAGACACTAGGGAGGTTAATTGAAACTAAGCTGACTACACATGTTCTCTGCTTACATGCCTTCAAAAGCACCCTATCACAACTTTCTAAATTATGGGTCCCTTGGAGAACATTTTGAAGGAGAGAAGCGGACTGATGCTTGCCTACAGCTGGAGGAGTTGGGAGAAATGGAAAGTGACTGTTAATGGATACATTACTTTCTTTTTGGGGTGATAGAAATACTCTAAAATTGACTATGGTGACAGTTTTAAAGAACTCTGAAAATACGAGGGCTGTCTGGAAAGTATCCAGCCACGTAATATTAAAAAAAAAAAAAAGAGGCATTTATGGAGTAGATTTTTTTCTAAACAGTGCTCATATAATAAAACCCACTGAATGGTACACTTTAAATGAATTGTATTATGTCAGTTATATCTCAATAGCTGTTATTTTTTTAAAAGTTCATGACAGATGTGGTAAAAGTTATCATGGATTGTAGAGAAAAACATGTCCCCATGACCTACTAAAAATTACAAATAAAAAGGAAATTACAGGGGAAAGCCGGGACGGCTCAGCGGGTTGAGCGCTCGCTTTGAGGCCACGAGGACCAAGGATCGAATCCCGGCTCCGGCCCAGGCAGGACCCACACGCTGAACTGGGGAGTTCCCACAGTTCGGTTCTCTAGCTGTCTCTGTCTCTGTCTCTCTCTCTATCTGTCAAAAGTAAAATAAAAATAAATATACACTGAAGATAAAATAATTACTCTCTATAAATATAAAAAGATATTAAAAAAAAATTACAAACTGAAAAGGATTTATAATTCAAACTAAACTCTAGTCTCAAAGTATCTGCTCATAGGATGTCAGCACAGAAGCTATTCTAAGCTAACAGTGAAACATGCATTGATCTATTAAAATCAAAATTTTAAATAAAAGAAAATAAATATTTACTTCTGATTTCTCCTGACTCACTAGTTAGGATTTCTATCAATGTTACAGATTTCCTGAAATGTGATTTATACTTCAGATGAACATGTAAGTCAGTGTACACTTTTTAAATGATTAGATAATACCAAATAACACTTCATGTAACTAAGTTTTACAAACATAAAAATATGATTTGCTTGATGGACAACTTTTCTTTTTTCTTTTAATTTTATTGTTAAGTTTATTGGGGTGACATTAATTGGTAACAATTAGATAGTTTCCGGATGTACAAGTCCACATCACATCACCTATGTATCGCATGATGTGCTCACCACCCAGAATCAGCTCCCCTTCCATCACCATATATCTGCTGTCCACTCCCGCTTCCCCCTCCACCCGCGCCCCCCTCCCGCCCCAACTCTCCCTCCCCCTTCCTCCCCTTCCCTCAGGGATGGATAACCTTTTAATTAAATATTTCCACAAAAAAGTAATGTAATCATTTATGTTATATCCATCATAGTAATTACTGTTGTCTATAAAAATAATTTAAAGCATGCAATATAAAACTTTAACAGAACAGAGATCAGTTAGCAAAATGCTGTGTTAAACTAGACCAAAACACTGTACCTTGTAGTTCCCAGACTTTCAAAGGCACCATTTCTTTATTACTCTCAATCAGGTATTTTTGGAATGCTGTCAGATTATCTCTAAGATCTGCATATCTTTCTCTGCATTAAAATGTTAAGTAATGTTAATTATCATCACCTACTACAAATTACTATATAAATAGCATATTTTTAAAATTAAGATAAATCATGATCTTAATTCATCAAGATAATAAATCATGATGCAGCTATATCCATAGATCTTAAAAATAAATAATAAGAAGATACATATGTCTACTTTTTTCAATATATAAAACAAAATAAAATCTGAAGGGATGTGTTCTCAATTGTTAACATTACCTGTAAGAGATCATGGGTAAAGGCAGAATTATTAGTTTTTATGTTAAATACTTTTTATTTTAACATTTTATAAATTATAAGTACTGTTTTTATCATTTAAAATGAAAACTATTTTATAATAAAACAAATTAATGCTTCCGCTACAATCTTAGAGTTTGTATTTCTGAGATGTTCCATGTTTGAAACATTAAAATTTAAGATAATTTTGCTAATGTTGAACACATCAAGGTATCTTTTAGAGTGCCAAATAATAATGCAGAACAACATTTTATAATCTAAAATATAATCTGTCTTCTAGCTCTCATGAAATTAAGACATAGTACCACTTCAGATTTAAAAAGAATTCTTTTTTAAAAAACTTTATCTAGCTATCATTATAAAAGATATTATCAGCAATAAAGAGAAATGAGAATTTTAAAAAGTGAAATGAAAAGTAAATATATAAGACACATATATAGAAATACATTCATCTTATAACAACTAATACACTACAGTGTCAATATTTTAAAATTTGGTTACAATGTAGGACCACTATCTGAAAATGAGTCAAGACTGACTATGAGCTATTTTTATAGTGAAAAAGCAAAAGAACTTCTGAAAAGTTTCCTAATTATATTAACTCCTCATTTCTCAAAATTTTAAGATCCAGAGTAATGTAGCATTAAGGCTGTAAGAACAATTATATTGTTTTTCATATTTAATCATAATCTTAATGATAATTTTGATTGCTAAAATTATTTATAAAATTCAGGCAAAAATACATTATTCATTCAATACTTCAAAGGTGTTTTTTGTTGTTGTTTTCCCTAAATATGTTGAGTAATTGTTTAAGAACTAACTTTAAGTATTTCCTCTTTTAAAAAACTAGTATCTCAGGGCTCCTGAGGCTTTTTTGGAAAACACGTAATTTATTACCATAAAATGTATGTTTAAAGCACTATGGATTCCAAGATTTTGCAACACAGCTGAAAATAAAATAAAAATGTATGGTTATCTACTAAGTAAATACTTCACTAGAATAAATCTATTTTGTAAGATTTATTAACTTTTTAAGGTCACTAGTGTACCAAATGGTCACTATACTTTAGAAATATAACTCAGTCATCTCTATAAATGAACACAGTCTCCAAAAATGTCCTAAGTTTTCTTTATAAATACTTGTAATACGAAACAGGAAATAAGATATTAATAAAAACAGTCCTTTTCTTTTAATTGAATTTACAAACTTTCCTTTCTTGTAAAGAAAGAGAAAGCACATATAAAACTACAACAATCCCTATTTATGAGTATTCAGAGTGCACTCACCATCCTATTCCTTGTCTCCAGTCAGTGATGCAAGGAAAAAAAAGGGAGAACAACTTTAATTTCTGAAAGGTGACTTACATGTGGCTATGAAATCAAAATCAGACATTAAAAGGCTTTTAACATGGTAATCATGGCATAGAAATTTAGGAAAATATTTTCTTTTCAGGCAGAAGTTTAATATTCTCATGCTGAAGATCCAATATTAACCATGATTTTTATAACCTATTAGATCTAAAAAAGACTATGCAGTTTTGTTTTAATTTTTTTTGCCAGAGATAACTTTATTTTCAATTCATATTTTTGTAATCAAACGATACTGTAGAATTTGTGATTATTTTTCATTTTGTGTTTTGCATTAACTATGCTACTACTGTAATAAAAACAATTCTATGTATTTTTTAAATGTGAAAAGCATACCAAAACACTTTATTGAATTAATTCCTTTAAAAACAAGTTTAAGAGTACAGCAACACAATTTCATCTCATTTCAGACTTACTTTAGTTTACCAAAGAGAAATCCTTGAACTTCATTTGTTTCAATCTCATCTTCCACAGTAGCATTAGTCACTCCTATGTTTTGAAAACAAACAAAATAAAACAAAAATATTTTCACACTGGGAAAAGAAAATATAATCAAATATTAGAAGAACTAAAGATAAAATTAAATTCTATGTGTTTTATCCTTGTTTTTCCTTCATGGATCCGCTTAATGATAGATACATGTACACATGCTTGTATTCCTGAATGTGCTCTCTCTATTTAAATGAAATTATTAAATATCTAACCATAATAAATGCTCTATAAATTTTATAGTCAAATTTTACTTTATCACTGCAATGATAAACCAAAAGGCCTGCAACAAATGTTGGGTTTAGATTCTAAGCCAGGCAAGAGATCCAAGCCCTAACAAATATATAGGAATTCTTGCGTATTTCCAATGCCTTTAAAGAATCAAGAAATCTTTTGAAAAATACCAAAACTCATGGTCACAAAAAATAAAGAGGTAATATTTTACATTCATTTCCCTCCCCCTTCCATTCTCCTTTATTCCCCAAACAATTACAATATACAGCGTGGTTTAGTAGTGAAGGGTTTTGGGATAAGAATTTCTGACCTCTTACTTACAGCGTGGGGTTGCTCTCTGTCACAGTGTATTAGAGCTCATCAAATACTTTTCTTTCTTCTTACTCTTCTGAAGGTCTGGATCTCTAGGACTACAACTAAAAACCCTGGGTGCTTTGATCTAGTCTTTTATTCTCATTCATTCATCGTGCAAACATTTACTGACTGTCTACTATGATGCCTGATGCTCGCTGGAATACACACCAGGAAGAGAGACACCAAAGACATAAACTCCATTTGGTGAAAAAGAAGAGAGACAAATAGACAATTTTAATAGTGTGTATAAAAGTTTTCTAGGGGGGAAAAAAAAAAGCAAAGACTGAGATATAGAAAAGGGAAAACCATCCTCTTGACAAAGCAGAACGAAAGAAAGCCATCTCAGAGATACTGACCGACAATATGTATCTTAAAAGATGAGTAGGCCTTAGATAAAATGAAAGGGATGGGAAAAAGGAGCAGGTTTTAGCAGAAAGGACAGCATATGCCAAGGGATGACAGTACTCTGCACAGTGCATAAAGGCTTGGCATGGAGCCAAACAAGCCCGTACCCAGGGAACAGAAAATAATTCTGTATAGTTTAGTGCTACAGGACCAGAAGGTATAAATTGGGAGAGTGTTGAGGGAGCATGATAAGGCAGAAAGAAGCCAGAGTGTGAACGTGTGAACAGTTTTCTTTGTTATGCTATGGTTCTTAAATTTGGAAGGGAGGTTACAGGGAGCCACTAACGTGCTTTTAAGCAGTGGAATCACAAAGTCAGATTTTCATCACAAGAAATTCAGTCTGAAAGCACTGAGAGTAGACTGATTAATGTATTTTGGGAAGTTTGGGGCTCAAGAGACTGAAGACCAAAGATTAGAAAGAAAACCAGTTAGAAGCCTGATAGGTGTACATAAGAAAAGAGAACTGAAATAAAGAGTGGCAACTAGAATGTAGAGGTGAAGATATATTCCAAACATGTAAAACAGTGACAATAGAATTTAGTGTGTAATTTGTAATATAGATAATACATGTGATAACCTGAGTTTTTAAAGAAAATTCTCCAAGTCCAAGGATAGCTAGGAAATGGCTTATATTATGTTACTATCATGACTATTAAATAAGACACTAATTATAAAGCACTGTAAAGCTATATATATATGTTATACAGAAATATATAAAATCTGGACATTATTATTTCTATCAGACTCTTCCAGTAAATCTTTAACTCACAGGATTTAAATCACAATAATACTGATCTTTGTTTGAAGCACGTTCAGTAAGTGGCCAGAGCCGTCTGTGATCAGGGCAGGGCCTCCACGACTAGATCATAAATAAAAAAAACCCTAAGGTTTTTTATACACATCTGAGAGTGTATGAAAGAATGAATTTAACCTCTTAACCAATAATCAGGTATAAATAAATTTCTGATGAACTAGGTAGTAAAAGACTTCCATAACTATCTGAAACTAGGTTTTTTTTGGTCTCTAGAGTCCTTTACTTAGATAATACATTAGTAAACAGAAAGACAGGCAGATTACTAATTTTATGTAGATAAAACCAATCTAGGCAAGCGCTCAATGTGCAAAACCCACATGCTGAACTGCAGTGTTGCCTCCCATGTGGGAGGCCCCCAGTTTGGTTCCCGCCCTGCGCAGCCCAACGTCCACCTGCGTGGAATAAAACCATGTTAAAACTAATGATGTGTAACTATGGAGAATGCTCTGGGTCCTCCCCACTTCTCTCTCTCTCTCTCTCTCTCACCTTCTCTCAAAACAAAGAAAGATCGGAAACAAAACAAAACAAAAACTAACCAATCTACTTCAAACAAAGAATCCATAGGCCTCTCTTATCACACTTCAAAAGGTAAAAACAAACACACTTCAAAAGGTGAAAACAAACAAACAAACAAACAAAACTAACCACTCCAAACTAAGTTTAATAAACAGTGTACTACCAATGAGTTTCAGGGGGTAGGTAGCTGGGCACATCATGGACCAGTCTGAGGTCCTGGGCCAGTCACCTAGAGCCACAAGCAGCTTCATCTATTGCCTGAATATATCATTTGAGAGTAAAATACTATAATATATAGCTTTCAGTTTAAAAGTAAAGTCCAAACTAAGGAGAAACATGTCCACCCCATCTCCAGCCTCAGATTAACACGTGAATTATAGTCATAAAAATTTTTAAAGAACAAATGTACCTAAACCTTCAAATTTTTATTCCACTCAATTACAGACAGAACACTTACTTTTAATTTCGCTATCATCCAATGCTTTGTATTCTGTACTCTTAATTGCTAGCTCCACACCATACCCAGATAAGTACATTTTCTGTGAGGCTGGTTTCTGTCCAAATACATTGATTTAAGAAAAAACAAAGAAAGGGGAAAATATTTATTCAAACATCATCTTTTCAATTCAGGATATTAGATTAATAATAATAAACTTTTTAAATCACTGAAAATTATTTGGGGGATATTTATACTCTTTAAATACGCTATCAAGGAACCAGAATTTGGTTGATGACCACTTCTCTACTTTCTAAAAATTCTGTCATAACTCTACTGTTTTAATTACTCTTTCATAATGAAAAAATATCTCATTTTTTTGGTTATACTATTATGATAACTTCAATCTCTCCCATGAGTTAATTAACAAAGGATCCAATATAATCAAGTTTCAACAAAAATACACTGCTTTCAGGAACTACATAAGATTGCTAAATAAGCAAATGCTATTCATTTGCTAGTTGTACAGAGCAAATACTGAAAAAGAGAGGTTAAAAACAAACAAACAAACAAATGCACAACAAACTCAATGTCATGAACAACCTGATTAAATTTTTCTCCATGTTTCTCCTTGATTAAAGCATATCAACTGTCACAAATTTAATATCTATTTTTGCAATGAGGGGCAACAATGACCTAAAACTGGTTGTCTGAAGTATTTATGATCAGAATTTTGGCATCTCATTTCCCCCTTTCTTTACTTCTAGAGATTGCCCTACCAAAGAAGAGAAGTCACCACATTTTTCCAAAAGGTAAGCAAGCTGAATGATGATACATAATATTTTTTTGAAGTTATTTAAGGCTCTTCCCAGCTTCCAGATCGAAATTCTTATCAGTTGTGCTACAATCCTAATAATTTGCCTTATTCTGTCACAGGTTAGAAAACCAGTTTAATTTAGTACTCAGCCAATTCCCTTGAAGATGTTATGTGTCTTTGCTTAATTAATAGTATGCACAGGGTAGTTTTGTAATCCTAAACATGATAGAGGAAGAGGTAGAAATTAGAAGGGATAACCTTGAGTATTACTCCTTTCATTCTCTTCTTTTCCCTTACATTTCTCCCATAGCCTTAAAAATAAGTATTTGACCAGAGTGACTATTCCTAGACTGTTCTATTTTCAAATAAGATAATGTAAGAATTAGTTTCTGATATGCAGACAACAAATTAACATTGCTACCCACACTAAAATTTAATTTGCTCATTTTTCAGGCATGTGCTATAATGGAAGATAGTATGAGAAAACTAGATTGTTTATAATTATAGTAATCTGACAAAGTAAAAAATCTTTTAATGAGTTTTCAATTTCATACAGCTCAATTTAAAAATACATTTTGACTATTCACTCAAAAGGCAATTATTTGGTGACTAAGCCAATCAAAGCTCCAAGTCCACATACTTATAGTTATAAAAGAAATGCAATGTCACATAACTAATTTCCATTATCAGTTCTAGAATATTATTACCTCCTTAGTAATAAAGATGCATGTTAATTAATTTCATATTTGTTCATTTGAAAATGTATTAATATAAAATCTAAATGGTAGTTTAATAAGTTTAGATTTGCAAACCGAAGTGCTCATAGGCTAAATCAACTGGTAAGAAAAATCTTTATACATTTTTCCATTTCTTCTTTACCCACAAAAAGGCATCTGTCAAAAATTAGCATAAATAAGTCTATTTTTACTAGAATCAAATGTTGACTAGATTTATAATATGATTATTTTGATTGTACAATTTGTCACTCATTAAATAGAAGGCTATAATATGATGCTACAAAGTGTCCAGCGAGTTGGTTAATATGTTTAATAGTTACATTCTCCAACAAATAACTAGGGACACTGATTCTTAATAGATGAGTATACCCTCTGTGGGCATAACAAAATTACCTGGGAGATATTTTTAAAAAACATATATACTTCAATATCCCACTTCCATTCCTATTCTGATATAACTGACATACAGCACTGTATTGTATTAGTAAGGTTACAACATAATGATCTGACATACTGGTATGTGTATACGAGGGCTGTCTGGAGAGTATCCAGCCATATGACCGTTCTCGTTATATTGACAATGGCTGGATTTTTTTCCAGACAGCTCTGTATGTTATGAAACAATTACAATAGGTTTAGTTAACAGACATACCTTACCTAATTTTTCTAGTAATGAGCACTTTTAAGACCTACTCTTAGCAAGTTTCTAATATACAATACAGTATTGTTAACTATAGCCCCCATGCTGTCCATTACATCCCCAGTACTTGTTTACAACTGAAGTTTGTACCTTTTGACCATCTTCATCCATCACCACCCCACCTCCCCTGTAACCATCCACCTGTTATCTACTTCTGTTGAGCTTTTATTAGATTCCACATATAAGTGAGATCATACAGTGTTGATCTTTCTCTGACTTATTTTACTTAGCATAATGCCCTCAAGGTCCATCCATGTTGGTGCAAATGGCAAGATTTCATTCTTATTTAAGGCTGCATAACATCCTGTTTTACACACACACACACACACACACACACACTCACACACACACTTTCTTTATCCATTCATCCACTGGTGGACAAATAGGGTATTCCCATATCTTGGCTATTGTAAGTTAATGCTGCAATAAACATGGGGGTCCAGATACCTTTTCGAGAAAGTGATTTTATTTCCTTGAGACAAGTAGAATTGGTGGATCATATAATAGTCCTATTTTTTTAATTTTTGAGGTACCAACCTATTGTTTTCCATAGTGGCAGCACCAATTTACAAGCCCAGCAGTGCACAAGGGTTCTCTTTTATCCATACCTTCACCAACACTTCTCTTTTTACTTTTTTGATGGAATATAGTATCTCATTGTAGTTTTAATTTACATTTTCTTGATGATTAAGTGCTGCTGAGTACCTTTTCATGTACCTGATGGCCAGTTCATGTTTTCTTTGGAAAAATGTCTATTCATCAGGTCCTTCGCTCAGTTTTTAATCAGATTTTTTTTCTCAGAGATGTATGAGACATACTACATATTCTGGATACTAACCCCTTATCAAATATATGATTTGCAAATATTTTTCCCTATTCAATAAGTTGTCTTTTCATTTTGTTGATGAATTCTTTTGCTTTGCAGAATATTTTTAGTTTGATGTAGTCACACTTGTTTATATTTGCTTTTACTGCTTTTGCTTTTGGTGTCAAATCCAAAAATCAATGCAAGAGCAATTTCAAGAAACCTCTTCTATTTTTTTAAGAGGAGTTTTATGATTTCAGAATTTACATGTTTAAGTCTTTAATCCTTTTTATGGTAAGTTTTGTAAGTGGTTTAGAAGAATACATTTTCATTCTTTTGCATGCAGTATTCCAGTTTTCAGAACTGTTTATTGAAGAGACTATTTCCCACTGAGTATTCTTGGTTCCTATACAAAATATTAGTGAGTATGGGATTAGTTCTCAGTTCACTATTCTGTTCCACTGATCTGTGTCTGTATTTATGCCAATACCATACTGTTTTGATCACTACAGCTTTATAATATAGTTATAAGTCAGAAAGTGTGATGCCTGCCTCCAGCTTTGTCCTTTCTCAAGATCACTTTAGATTTTTAAGCAACTGCAATTAAGATGGTGTTATTTACGTTACTGGAACAGAACACAGAATCTTAAAACAAACATGCCTATATGAAAACTTGGTATATGATGGCTTAGAATTAAGACTTTACTGTGCATTTAATTATGTGGAGACCAATGGTTTTCATACAAAAACATTAAAATTATATCTCTAACTCACAGTATATTTAAATACATTCAAATGAATTAAGGACTAAAACATGGAGAATAGTATTTTAATTCTCACAAGAACATACAGGAGAATGTCTTTATGACCATTAAAACCATTAAAGAAAAGTTGGATAAATCTGACCACATCAAATTAATACTTTTGCTGAACAAAAGATGTCATAAATATTTTTTAATACAAGACCAGAAATACATTAGAAGATGTTTGAAAAGTATAGAAGAAAAGATTAGTATTCAGAATATATTTTTAAAAATCTGTATATGAAGGGAAAAAATCTCTAAAGAAGCCAATATAAAAGACAGTCAAAGGATATAGATAGGCAATTAACTAGTATATTTGTAAGGCTTTTATTTCTTAAGCATTAATATGCAAGTCAGTAATGCTCTGGGAAATGGAAAATAAAACACTTTTTCTATGTTGAGAACATAGCAGTAAAAAAAAAGTGAAGTCCTTCCTGTAAGAATTTTATATTCTAGCATGTGCCTGTGAGAGTTTAGATGCATGTGTATGTGTATAGAGGTAGGAGGTGGAGTTGTTAAATGAAATCTGAATTGCAGTAAAAAGTGCTATGAAGTCATCAAAACAAAATAATGTGATAGAGTGTGAGAGCAATGAGAGGTTGAGAGAGTGGGGGATAATGTAACACATCTGACCTGAAACTTGAATAAGTAGCTGTCCAAAGAAATGGGGTTAGGACCATCCTACACCACACTTGTATCACAGTATCAAGTAAATCAGTTTTCCTCATCATAACACATTTTCATTAAAAATAAATGTCCTTATGAATCCTAGCAAATATTGTCCACATGTTATCACATTATGATTCTGTTTTTTATCCAAGTTTTAAATTCGTTCCAGATATACAAAGAAAAAATATTTAATCATGATATCCAGAGAAAAGACAAAGAATCCCAATTCAGTAGATTCTGTTAACTGGAACTCAAGCAGCTGGCACTTTGAGATTTTGCTGGTTGCTTGAGTTCCAGTTAGAGGAGAGTCTACGAACATTTATTCAAGACCTACCCATCTTTGTGGGTGCCGGTTAACATAGAATCTACTGTATATTTTTCAACATAAAATTCACATTTTAAAATCTTTCATTAAAAAAAAATCTTTAAATAACAGTAATAAAATTATCATAAATCATATTTTTTAGGCAAAATAATCTTGAATAAAACAAACATGTACCTGAATATAATGACGAAGAACATACAGAATTTCTCCATTCTGAGCTTTTTCTGACAATACTGTGTGAAATTTACCAAATACTCTGGTACCTATTTCTGCATATAGAATAATCACTGGTAAATTCACTTGGTTTGTAGGAAATATATGATCTCCTTCATAAAGATAAGGTGCAGGCCTAAAAAGAAAACAAAACACAAACTTTAATAAAGGAATTGAAATTAAAGAGCATATGAGAAATATATGACACTTTATAATTTATGTTTATCAAAGAACTTACAGGAATAAACAGACACATATGTGACTTTGTGCACATGACTTCTACTACACGACAGAAAAAAAAAGAAAATAAATTTGGTTAAACCAAATCTGCACATTAAAAATACTTTATTTTACAATTTTCATTGTCTTTAAACAACATATAATGGCCACATATTTTTCAATGAAATAAAATTTATATTTTCTTCAATTAGAAGGACATAATGTTTTAATAACCTATTATTGGAAATTATTTCCCTAATTTTTTCCCCCCAATTACAGTTGATAGGCAATATTCAGTCTCGATTTGGCTTCTTCATATCTCTGTTATAGAAGTTTTGTTCAGCTAGTTCTCTAGGGCGGTTTTCTAGAATTTATTTAGTTGTAATTTTGATGTGGCACAGCATTTACCTACTCCACCATCTTGACCAAAAATCAGAAGAATATAACTTTTCATTATTATAGCACATTCCCTGAAAATGAGTTCCAACTATTTAAAAAACAAAACAAAGGCACTATGTCACAGAAGATGATCAGTACTTGATATGAATAAAAACTTATTAAATTCTCAAGTATAATCAAAGAAACAGAGAAGTCCCATGGTCTGGCCCTATCATGAATAAGAACTTTGACATCTTGTTATTTGCTAGGCACTGTACTAGATTCCTTATACGTATTAGTAAATGCTGTCTTCAAACAATTCCTTTAGATAATTACTACCATTTACTTAAACTTTAGTTTTCTGAGGTTCAGCCAAATTAAATATCCAGAACAAGTTAAAATAGAAAGGCAGAAATCTTAAGCCCATATCTTCCAACAGTTTACATAAGTAGAAAGAAAAACCAAAGGTAATGAATAACAAAGGTGTTAAGAAATAACCTTTTATTTAAAGAATTCAGATCTCTACAACAGTCTTTAGTTATTTACTACCTCTAAATAGTAATACTAAGTAAAGGAGAGAGGAAGTGGGCATGAATAACAATGCTACCTCATGCAGTTAAAAAACTGTGGGCTTTGAAATCAAGCAGAGGCCTACTTGAACTATTTACTAGCTTTCTGACCTGGCACAAGTGATTTGATCTCTCTTGGGCCTGTTTTTTCACCTGTTCAAGAGGAGGAATTACAGTTACTTACTAGGAATGTCCTATGGATTTACCAAAATGCCTTGCAAATCATTAGCAGAACATAAGGCACATCTTCAGTGCTTAAAAAATGATCATTTTTCTATCACTCTTGCCAACCCTCACATATCTAAAATATACCCAGAACAGTGTCAAGGGAAAAAAGGAAGGAACCAAATGGAGGATGGTATACCACCACTAATGATAAAGTAGGGGGTATATATCTATGCAATTATGATTTAGGAGGGCTGTCTGGAAAGTATCCAGCCATATGACTGTTCTCATTGTATTGACAATAAATGGATTTTTTTCTGGACAGACATCGTCTGTATACAGTAGACTCTCTGTTAACCAGCACCCATGGCGATCAGTAGATGCCCAATAAACATACATAGACCAGAACTCAAGCAAGTGGCAGTCTGAAGCAACCAGCAAAATTTTGTTATTTTTATTTTGCCAGTTGCTTGAGTCCTGATTAACGGAGAGTCTACTGTACTGTTAAAAAGACATATGACCTCACTCACAGGTGGAATATAAAAACTGAAAGTTGGGAAAGCTGGGATGACTCAGCGGGTTGAGTACTCGCTTTGCAGCCCGGAGACCAGGGATCGAATCCCGGCTCCGGCCCGTGTGGACCCATATGCTGAGCTGGGGTGTGCCCCCAGTTCAGTTCTTGCCGGGGCCTATGTGGGAGCCCCTGGCCAAGTTCCTGCCTGTGCAGCCCCATGCCCATCTGTGGAATGAAACTATGTGGAAAACTAATGCTGTCAACTGTGGAGACTGCTCTGGGCCCTCCCACTTCTCTCTCTGTTTCTCTCTATCTGTCTCTATGTCTGTCAAGAACCAATAAAAATAAATCTAAAAAAAATAAAAATAAAACTGAAAGTAACAGAGAAACAAAAACTCATGGACACAGTCAATAGTTTAGTGGTTCCCTGAGGGTAAGGGGAGAGGTGGGTGGGAGAGCTAGAAGGTGGGGCGGGAGGGTAGGGAGGGGGCATCAAATATATGGTGATGGAAAGAGAGCTGATTCTGGGTGGTGAGCACATAATGCAAAACATAGACAATTTAATGTAGAGCTGTACACCTGGAAACAATGCAATTGTTATCAACCAATGTCACCCCAATAAATTTAACAATTAAACATAAATAAATAAATAAGACAGAAACAAACAAACAAACAAACAAACAAACAAGAGGCACAAAACAGGGTCCTCTTACTAAACCTCACCAAGCCATAAATACCTAACCTAACTGCAGTTTCAGTGTCTCTGGGGAATGGAACTATAAATCAATCAATTTGAAATTTCCTGGTCAACACTAGTGAGGTAATCTGCCTGATAAGACCCCAGGCCTTCCCCTATTCCAATTTTTTGGCTTCCCTGGGACACACTGGAAGAACTGTCCTGGGCCACAGATAAAATACACTAACACTAATGACAACTGATGAGCTTAAAAAAAAAAAAAGGGTCACCAAAAAATCTCATGTTTTAAGAAAGTTTACAAATGGTGTTGGGCTGCATTCGAAGCTGTCCTGGGCTGCACAAGGCCCCTGCTGGGTGGACAAGCTTCCTTGTTCCATCCTCTTTCTGCCTATAAATAACTTCCATTCTGTACAACTCCTTAGAGCACCTTTCTATTTACTAGAGGGGATGCTACCAGATTCATGAATCACTGAATAAAGCCAATTAGATCTTTAAATTTACTTGGTTTTTGTTATTTAACAATATCTTGACTATTTCTGGAAGGACATGTAAGAACTTGATAACAGTGGTTGTCTCTAGGGAGAAGTTCTAGAAGTCTGGACTAAAAGAGAATTTTATAATTGCCGTAGTTACTGTTGCATTATCCTAATTTCTAGTGTTTAGTGATTTATTTATTTTTAAATTGTTTTTGAGAGAGAGAGAGAGAGATACAGAGACACAGAGATAACTGAACTGAGGGAACTCCCCAGGTCAGCATATGGGTCCACACGGGCCGGGGCCGGGATTCGATCCTTGGTCCCCGGCGCTGCAAAGTGAGCGCCTAACCCACTGAGCCATCCCGGCTTCCCCAACCTAGATTTTAAGAGATACTGGATGTCATCACTTTGGATATCATTAGTTTATTACAAAAGAGATATGCGTAAATTATTTACATGATGAGATTTCACAACTTCAGTGGAATGGGGCAGCTTCATGTGATGCCATTTCAACAGTGATTTATTTCAGTCTACATACTTTCCAAGAATGTCGCCATCTCTAAATAAGAAATAATCCTTTTCGTCTAGAACTACTTTGGTGCCTCCATATTCTGGAAGAAGATCTTTATCTCCAACTTTCACACTAACTGGTTGAATCTCTCCACCCTTTCCTTTAAAGCCTGCTCCAACAGCTACTACTGTTGCTTGCAATACTTTTCCTTGAGATTTTTCTGGAAGCATAATGCCTCCTTTGGTTACAGTTTCCGCAGCACTTCTTTCAACTAATACTCGGTCAAAGAAGGGGAGAAACTTTCTAAAAGCCTGTCCTGCCATGACTGCAGCAGCAGCAGTTCCTACTCCGCTCTCGCACTGCGGCCCACCCGGAGAGAAATGCTGGGGTTGGTATTTTAAAGAGCAGGAAGGAAATTCACATGGAGATGAAAAAGCAAATGTTGGGTAAATAAATGTTTGTTGGGCCATCTTTAATAATGGGACAGAGAGGACTCTGATCAAAAGGGCCTTGCTAGGTCCCTCCCTGTCTATCACACACTAGTTCATATTAAACTGCAGTTACCTATAATAGCGCCCTTTCTGGAGTAGGTTCTCTATCTAAATTCTTTTAGGCAGTTCTGGGAAGGTCAAAGATTCTTTCTGAGCTTTTTTGTTTCTTAAAAATAACCAGCTTAAAATAATATTAAAAGGCCTATTTTGTGGGGGCAGACTCTGCTTCCCCTCATACACATTCATCTACTTTTACATGATTCAAATGCTAGAATTTAACACACAATATTTTAAAAGTATTAGTCAGTGTTTAGATATTTGAAACATGAAACAAATAGAATTTTATCCTTCCCAGATAAAATCGGAATTCACTATTAATCTCTTCTACAATAGATGAAGAGATATATATGTGCAAAACAAAGGAACTGAATTAGTTGCAATTTGTCATAGAATCCTATGAATGCAAAAATAGTAAAAAAAAAATCATACTGCACATAAAGAGAAGCGAAAGAATCTTAAACTAAATGAAATTGAAATAAGTTTCATTAATTTTAATTGATACCATAGACCTCAAATGGCACAAAGTCAAATGAATTACCATAAAAATTGATGTTTCTCAAATCAGTACTATAGAAGTACTGATTAGTCTGACATTTAGTAATTTCTACAGGGTATCTTATATTTTAATATTAGTATGAAAGATAATGTTTTCAAATAATTTACTATTGTTGGTAATTGGAAAGGCTGCTAATGGTGCAATGCTAGTAGATCCATCTTGAGGTTGAATATAAAAGAAAAAATAAGAAATGGAATAGATTTTCCAAAGGCAAATGTAAGGGCTCATCAACCAGTCATTCATAAGACTTAGAGAGCATCTTCCTATACCCATATACACATACCTTTCAAAGTCTGTTTCTCTGATTAATTCAGGAACTTATATATCATAGAAAAAAAAACAACCCAAAATACCTAAACCTATAGAGAATCACTGGGTAACAGGAAAAGTCTTTAAAAACTGAACAGGCTACATTTGAAAATAGAACTTTGCATTTATTGAATTGACTATTATAAAGAAAAATAATACATATTAGCAGTGGTGAAAATGTTAGAAATGGAGTATAAAAACATAACTAGCTGTCTGAAGAACTATTTAAAGTATGTACCAATTTTAAACACATATACTTATTTATCTACTGATTCTAGTTTTAGAAATTTATCTAAGACAATATAAAGAACTATATAAAGACATATGTGTAAGGACATTTAAATACTATTATAATTGAAGAAAAATGTAAAATAACTTACATCTATGAGAAAGGTTCACATTTGTTCATTTAATTATTATATAATTATTTGATAAATATTTCTGAGCATCTACGATGTGTCAGGTAGAAATACACAAAACAATATTTATTGGTCCTACTCCATTGTGGCAAAGTATACCTATATTTATATTTATTTGTATGTAAGGTATATAATGATGTACAATTTAGTGAAGTTTTTAAGATATACTTTAAAGTACAATTCCATGTTAGTTAAAAAAATATATATATATACATATATACATATATGTATGTATGTATGTGTTATATATATATACACACACACACACACATATATATATATACATGTTAATATCTGCATTCAAAAAAGAAAGAACATACAAAACTGGTAGATTTATGGGTCACTTTCCCTACTTATTTTGAATATTTCTGAAGTATTTGAATATTTTTGTAATAACTATACACACATATATTTCTATTTAAAAAATATAGCTTACCATTTGGACAGAAAGTTTAAAGTCACAAGAGAAGAGCATGCTGAATTTGAAGTGCCATTTGGAGAGCGGTTCCTTCACTACACTTCTAAGAAAGTCCAATAATATTTTCAAAGACACAGAAAAAGACAAAAACTCTTAAATGAAGGTGAAAAGTAATATAAACTGTATACCATAATTTGTGAGTAAAATCCACAAAATATAAAATCTACTCGGCTTAATTTAGAATCCTTATGGTCAGCCTTACACTTAAAATAGAATTCCTTATCACTCGAAACACAATGTACTAGCCAAAAGGAAAGGTAGGATGGTTCTTTGTCTCTTCCCTACTTCCAGTTCTATAGTTTAAAGATCCCTGTCCCAAAACTTGATAGATACCACACTAAAATATGATTAATATATTTGGGAGAAAGTGACAAAATCATCGCTGCCCTAAATGAGTATAACTTTCTCCCCCTGCTTCCAACAAGGAAATAAAACTACTGTTAAGGAGCTTCTTAGGAAAATGGGATAATGAGAATATCACATAGCAAAAAAAAAAAAGGCAAATTTGATACCCTAAATGTGCTATTGAGAAAAAAAAAGGAAAATAAACCAACTGTTTAGCTTAACCAAATGCAAGAGACTCAAATAATATGAACGCAAAAAGTAATAGAACAGTAAAAAAAAAAAAAAAAAGTAGAATAAACTCTACTGGTCGTTTCTTAAAAAAAAACACCAAAAAAACGGGGATGCCAGGATGGCTCAGCGGGTTTAGTGTTCGTCTTGCAGCCCCAGGGTCCAAGGATTGAATCCCAGCACCAGCTTGTGCCAATCCGTATGCTGAGCTGGGCCGTGCTTCCCATATAGGAGGCCCCCAGCCCGGTTCCTGCCCTGCATGGCCCCATACCCACCTGTGGATAGGAACTATATCAAAAACTAATGTACAACTATGGAGGCTGCTCTGGGCTCTCTCCCTTCTCTCTGTCTCTCTTTCTATTGAAAACAAAAATAAATCTTTAGGAAAAAACACACACAATCTAATCTGGGAAAACAAAGAAAATGAAAACTAAAAATATTTAGCAATGAGAAACATATGTAGAGAGAGAAAAATATTAAATATTTATATTACCAAAAATATATATGTAAATACATAAAGTATTTCCTCAAATAAGAAAAATAGCCCCCATGGCTCAATATTGATAGTGTATCATAAAACAAGGATTATGTGTCTAAGGTTAACAAAAAGGAAAAACAAATGTATTAATCTAATGCTATAGATGGCTTCTGTCAGGCTAGAGGACTGATTTCACCCTAATTTATAAGCTAACAAGTTTGTCTTTTACTGTTTCATGGATGCTGGCAGAAGACATGAGACTTCTAGGTCAGAAACAAAGAATTTGACTATGAACAGCACACAAGGAACGTGAGCATTAGCTTGTTTGCATCAGTTCCTGTAGTCCTCAAATTCCATGGGTGTGAAAATGGACCCACAGAATGTTACACATCCTATATCTCATATTAATTTGCATGAAATACTGGGAAGAAGTAAAAAAAAATTTTTTTTTTTTAATATATTCTAAAAATGTAACTCTATATTATTTTTTCCCCCCAAGGTACACATTCAATTTATTTAAAGAGATAACAGTCCAAATAAATCCATAGTTTTGTATATTTATTGTTATATAAAATATATTTATTTTATGGTACTTCAGTATAATTTAAATTCTAAAATTGAAAGCTAATCAAGTCAAAATACTGAAAGTAGTTATATATTTTATAAAACGACTCAGACTACCTGCTAATATATATCCAGCTTTTCAACATAAGGCACATTTTTTAATGTACAAAATCTTGAAATATTAAAATTTTGTATTACAAAAAATTTCTGCTATTTGAACCCTCAACTCTTTTCAGAAACCAGTTATTCCCCTATAGGCCATCCTTCATTTACCTTGAAGTGGCCTTCTTCAGCAGCTTTTTAATCTCATTCATTTTACAGGTGTGCTTCTTATGGATAACCACAAATGCATCACAACCATCTGGTGGTGGCTCGTCAGCCGCAATCTAAGATTTCAAAGATCATATTTAGCTACAGTCGCTGATAATTACAATATGATTTTTAAAACACACACATTACTTGGATTAAAATAATTCAGCAACTACTATTAAGTTATTGCTCTAAGTAAAAAATATCTACATGCTGGCAGAATCAAATATTTTAACGAAATCAACTTCATAGTAGAAAAAACATGCTTCAAAGTTGTTGAAAAAGTTTCATTAAATTAAAATTTCATTATAATTCATTTTAATGATGTGCTCATAGTTTCCTTATCCTAAATAACTATAAAATTACATAATATGCTGAATTATATTATTATCAATAAAAATGATTAGCTGTAGAACCAGGTATAAGTTTATAGATCCTTTTGAACTATAGACATTCACTTTAGATTTATGTATATTGCTTGCATTCTTCTTTGTCAAATATAATTTGGGTATTTTTACATACCTGTTGAAACATCTGAATAGTTGGAGAGTAAGCCCTTATAGAAAAAGCAAACTTTAAGAGATTGATATGTAAATTGTCTAAGAATTGTCCAGCTTTCTTCAGAATTAAGTTGTAATAAGAATAATATGATTCTGTAAAAAGAATTCAACAGAAAAGAACATTAGTATTTCTATTTAGCACACTGAAACATTTCTCTCACTGTAATGTGAACTTAATGTCATATACGGTAATCGTATCTTAAGTGTGGTTATGGATAGTGTTCGAGAAAAATGGAAAATCATGATCTCTGTTTTATTATTAACTTCATATGGTCCTTCTAGTAAAGTCCAAGAAATCAGCACAAGTCCATGTGAAAATCATCTTGCCATTAAAATTTGTTCAGAAAACGCCAGCATATCAGACCCATTCACTCCAAGGCTATGGGGTTACAATACAAGGGCAAGATACAGTCCCTAATTACAATTTAAGAGGAGACTAAGAATAGCATGAAAAATTAAAGAATAATATGACTATTAATAAATTTTAAATTACATGTATGAATACATTCTACTGAGATTTATACACATAGCCTAGTGTAATTATTGTGTCCAGAATACTTTAGGAGACAGAATTTGAATTCAATCTTAAAAAGAGAAATGTCTTCTTGTGTAGAACAAACTAACCTGAAATGCGGGTTCCCTCTTCTGAACCTATCTCCAAAGGTCACAAAGAACCAAAAGGATAAATCCTAGAATTTAACAACTCAGACACTCCTGGGGAGCCAGAGATCATCTGGATGGGAGAGGACAGAAAAGAATGGCAGCCTAGAGATGAAGAGGGCCAGGTGGCACTAATGGGAATAAGCAAGAAGAAAATGATTTTTACCCTTTTCTCTACACTGCCTTAGGTATAACCATAAATTGCACTGTTGCCATCGTGGTAGAAAACTACAGTACAGTTCCACTGTCAGCAAGAGGTGGAAAGATCACAGCAGAGTAGCCATAGAGTCCAGCTGATACAGGTATCCATACATTTGCCGAGGACATTTCCTGGTGTCTGCTCTCCTTTACTTCTTTGCACTGGGTTACCAACTCATGGAAACTTCTCATATGAAAGAGCAGAGTTGGGGTAACTCCAGAGCAGTTATCCATAGGTCAGAGTTCCCTGATGCAAAAGGGAGGACAAAAAAGGTGTGTAACTCCAAACACTCAACTTCTGGGAGGAGGAAGAGGATGCTGACTGGAATGAGACACTTTTGGGGAGGTGAAAGAGACTGGATTATTTGTTTTAATGTTCGCTGCTTGTTCAAAAAGTGGTGAGCTCTTTACTGTCGGTTCCTTTCCTTATCACAGCCTATTCATAGTGCAGGTGTCACCTGGCTCTCTATGTTGCCATAAGAGAAATGGGGCTCAGGGAACCAGCACAAATATGTGGATATTGTGTTTATTGATTTTGCTTTGAGAAGTCTTTTGTCTCTGATCGAGGGGTTTCATGTCTTTGGTCAGCAGCCATGAAACTAATCTGTTAGCTTGCAAGTAGAGTAAAAGCTCACATCATTTCCAATACTTGACAGATGTGACAACGAAGATAGAATGCTGACACATACATGGATTTTTGGAGAAGAGAAGACCCAATCTCAAGGTCCAATGAACAGGATTTGAGGGGAGTCCTTATAAGTTGATAGTAAATATACTGACAAAATTGTCCGGTCATCAGGCAATAAATGGCCCTCCATTTTGTTGCCTATTAATGGAAATAAAATAAGTAGAAAGTTATGGGCCAAGAATTGGGTGGTAGATACAAAGATATTTGTCCAAATTATGTCTTAGTTGTTAACTCTTCTCCATACAAGTAGATTTCTTCACTAACTGTTCTGTCAGCTTCAAGTCCACACCACTGTGACAAGTATAAAGACCTGTCTTAGGTTCGAGTAAGGTTCCATCTTCTTCAAACAATAGGTACACAGTTGTTCACTTACACTGAATGAGAAAGGAAGGAAATTTGTGACCACTGTGGTCAGAAGAATTCAAACTTTATATTTAAATGCAGTAATAAGCCTAATTAAGAAGTTAAAATTTACAGGAGACTATGCAAATGTTGTATGCTCTGGCAATGCAGAAAAATCTATCACTAACAAAATGTAACAAAGGAAAAATCAAGTGGAAAGTAAAGTAAGTGATTCCACATAAGTATTAGCTGAGAATAAAAGAATATCACTGAAGCCAACAAAGCAAGTAGTGAATGTTTAGGTATACTAAGAATATTTGTGAACAAAATCAGATCGTGGTGGCAAGGGGAAGAAAGGATCACTAGCCATTTCATTATTGCCTGTAGGGGACTAATAGACAATATATAAAGAAAGAGGAGGCTAAAAAAGTCAGGGCCTTCACATAGGTTATTCCTTTGGCATGAAGTGCATGGTTGGCTAACTCTTATTCAGCAAAACTCAGCTAAAATGTCATTTGTTTTGGAAATAGGTTTCCCTGACCTCCCACATCTAAATCCTATTGTACACTCTTACAGGACTGTATACCATCTCTAGATCAATTCTCAAAACTACAGTTGAAAATTATTTGTATAATTATTTGTTTAATGCTGTCCCTTCCCATTAAGCTGTAAACTATGAAGGCAGGAATCTTTTCTAGCCTTTCAATTGTAACTTTTCAATCCTGGCATACAAAATAGGCATTCAATACATTTCTGAAACTGATACTTAATTAAGATTGGTCTCTTCATTCTAGGAAATAACTAATTTTGAAGAGTTATCCTATGAAAATAGGTATGCTCATTCACTCCTACTTCCTTAACAAATCATGGGTGATTTCTCATGGTGCATTTCCTCCCAAGAATAAAAAAATATATAATGATGCAAGTTAAGACTCACTTTCAATAGTAAAAGCAACACAAAACAGATCAAAGAAGAGATGTTATCTCAAAAATCGATCTTTAAAATGACATAATAGCTATTAGACCAACAAGCAAATAGCCTAAATTAATGAACTAACGTTAACTAAAATAAGACTACATCAGTCAAAGGGGATTGGTCATCCACGAACACAGAGAAGATATTGAACAGAAACAAACGCTGAGTAGTACCTGACAACAGGCATTAAATTTTGTCAAGGTCAATGCTAAGGCTGTCTCTAATATAGTAATGGATGTAGGATTTGGGGGTTTATAGAGAGTAAATATTTGTAGTTTAGGCTTAACTTGCAAGGTCATTTCAATCATGAGATGGGTACATTGGCCTACTTTAGCTGATGTTTTAAAACAACTAAATCCAAACTCACCAACTAACCTATTGATAATAATTTTGCCATTTCAATCTCCTTCCTTTATCTGCAACTTCACCTTTTATTTGATTTTTGCCAACAGGCAATATACATTAACCACTCCCATCTTAAAGAACAAAAAAGCAGCAGCAGCCTCCAGTCAGCTGAGCCATCTTATTTGCTTCACAGTCCATTCTGATAGCCTTTACATCCTCAACCTCTACTCAAACCTCAACCTACTACAGTTTTCACTCTTATACCAGTGAAATTGCTGTCACCAAAGTCACCAGTAATTTTTCTGTTGTTAAAAGCTTAATATTCATATTACTTGACTTGCCTATAGTACTTGATAACATCTATCATTTACCACTTAAGATTCTCCCGGCGTTCGTACATTATACCTTCTAGGTTTTTATCTATATCGATGGGGATTCCTTCTTATACTGTGTGTTCTTCCTCTGGTTATTCCTCTAATCATTGGTGCTATTCAGAGTTCTGTCCTGGGAACCTATGTTTTTCCCATTCTTTACCTTTTCCCTATAACTTCATTACCTTTTTGATGTTGATTAACTCCCAAATTCTATACCCTTTAGCCTAGATTTCTTTAGCTAGATTAGCCTAAATCTCTTAACCCATATATCAGCTGATTGAATATTTTCACTTCAATATTCAACAAGCATTTCAAATGTGATGCATCCAAATTGCAATCATCTTCCTACCTCAAATCCAGTTTTCAGTCACAAGTAACTGAGTTTGAAATGTCATAACATTTTCTGAAAATCTTTTCCTTTCAAATATAAAAGCAACTTGTGTCAAAACCAATAAAATATTCAAGGATTTTGAGAACGATTCTTATATGCTAAGCACATGAAGAAGTAAAAATAAATAGGGACTCTGGTGTCAGATAAATCTCCGCTGACATTCCCAACTTATCACACAAAACTACATAAAGTTAGCTAAATCATGACACTTGAATTGTGAGGCATAAATATATATGAGGGCTGTCCAGAAAGTATACAGTCATGTTACTGTTGTCATTATATTGACAATGGCTGGATTTCTTCCAGACAACTCTTGTATATAACACTGTAGCAAAACTATATAAAATATTAAAGATTTAATTTCTTTTGTTTTTGACAGAGACAGACAGACAGAGACAGAGAGAAGGGGGAGGGCCCAAAGCAGTCTTCATAGTTGACAGCATTAGTTTTCCATATAGTTTCACTCCACAGGTGGGCACAGGTCTGTGCAGGGCAGGAACTGGACCAGGAGCTTCCAGCATAGGCCCCAGCAAGAACTGAACTGGAGGCACACCCCAGTTCAGCATTGTGTCTGCCTGGGCTGGAGCCAGGATTCAATCCTCGGTCTCCGGGGCTGCAAAGTGAGCGCTTAACCCACTGAGCCATCCTAGCTTCCCTAAAATATTTAAATAACAGGCAATTCAATGATTTACAGGTCTTAAATTATGATCATATAATGTAAAGTGTTTTCACTAAATGGCATGAAACTAGCACCTAAATTCAAAGTGATAAAATGTTCAATATTTACAACTTGTTTAAACAAGTAGAGTACCAGAATTATTCTTCAGTAAAGAGTATTCATGAAGATTCAACAATCTAAAAATTACAAGTTTCCTCTAGGATAACATCTTGAAAACAAATTCAGTAAAATCTGATAGTTAATAGTTAATTCCTCATATATAACATTACGGTATTTCCCATACCTAACAAGGTCAGCAATGATGCAACATATGATAGAGGAGAGATACCATGTGACTATACAAAGCCAGTTATATCCAGATATGTCTATTGTAACAATATATATATATATATATTAGAGTGGAGACAAAATTTATCAGCCTGCCTCACAAATAAGTTCAACAGAACTATATTATCAATGTTAGAATACTTAATGCAATTTATGTTAGTTTCACCCTGAAATACACACCTCCTATAATATATGCTTGAAGTAGAACTTAGGTGTTCTAAGTGTATACTCCAACTTTTTAATGATCTTCCACCAGACTGTCTAAGCATTTCATTTCATTTAAGTATAAAATATGCTGATACATACAAGCAACTTAAAATAAGAGTTCAAAATTCACAGAATTTTCAAGACTGTTTCTTCAATGAAAAATGGTGCTGAAGGCATAAAGCACATAGTGAGAACAGTTTTGGGGTATATACCCTCAAGATTTTAGGTGATATCCAGGAAAACTGGTGTTAGATTTTTTAACTACCAGGAAAACTTGACATATTAATCTAGCCTAGTTTTACCTCAATCACCAAAACAAATTACTAGGACAAATACAAAGTCAACAAATGATTTCCCAATAATTTGAAAGTAGACTCCTAAGTGGTCAAAGTTCCTCTATGCCAGGGGTGTCAAACTCAATTAAAACACGGGCCATTTGGTGCAACAGGCAAGATTCATGCGGGCCACATCACATTTACAAACATCGCTGGAACTGAGTCAGCGCATTTATACATGCCCACAGGCCCCCAGGAAAGGCACTGGGCCACATGTATACTCATCTTCAGTAGTTAAAGGGTTAATGAGGGAATTGTGTGTACTTGGAAGGTGACCATACTGATATTTGGCAATGATGTATATAGCCCTTTTTCTAGGATGAGTTTCTGAACTTAATTCTCAGATCTCCTACTTAGCTGTTTTGCTATCTCCTGCACTATATTATGAAAGTCCAAATAACATAAGACCTATTTATTTATCTTTATATTCCCAGTATCTAAAACTTCTCTCATGACTCAAATGATTTCTAGATAATAAACTTTTTAGTAAAAGTTTTCTGAAAAAGCAAATTACTTGTTTTGGGATATATTTCAGTTTAAATGTATCATTAAAGGGACATCTATTCTATTTTTTAAACCTATCTCATCATATCATAAAATTGCTGCATTTTTAGGCCAGATGAGCCAAACAGCCTCCAGTAAATGAACACTTAAAACATTCAAAACTGTTGTCTGTCTTATACTTACACTCAGGAATAAACTATATAAACTATATAACCACTGTAGTAAGATGTTTTATGTCTACAAGGTAAACAAATTCCCGCTTGAAGGATTCCATATTAATATCATTTATTCTTCTCTCTGTAGATACAGGAAAATAACTGTTCTTTATAAGTAACCTTTTAAATTCTACTGCTATAACATAATTTCAGTCTCTGCAATCTATTGATCTTCCCTAAGAAACACATTAATAAACACTTGTTCATTCTAAAGATACATGTATATAGACATATACTTGAATATGTAATGACTAGTTCCATTTTCTAGAGAGTGAAACAAGCACATAGTTACCTACTTTTGAAGGAAAGTATTAAAAATTTCTAAGAGTTTAAGAATATTTTGGAAAAAAAATCAATATAACTAGGTACAAAATTAATACTATTTCAAAGAAATGTAGGTAAAATGAAAACACCATTTCTTGTCTAATTCTTGTTGATTATAATGTAATATTAAAAAATTGCTAATTATGAGTTTCCTTATAAAATATTGAACCACTGTATTTTTGAAAATGGGTATTTAAAAGTTTTCATTAAAACATCTTTTCAAATTTATATTAAGATTTAATAAATCCATTAAACTTTTGCCATGAAAGACAACAAACATATCCAATGTGTGCACATAAATAAAAATCATCTTATCCATTAAAAGATGCACAACACGTACCTGTTTGCTTATAAATTGCTAATTCTTTTACAGTGTCCAAAAACTGCCAAAATTTTTCGTTACTTTCTTCTGCCATAAATTCACTATTAAAAAATATAAAATAAATTAATAAAAATTAAAATAAGGTTAGATACTATATACTTTAGAACCAAACAAAAACCTCTAAAAATGAATATCAAGTTACTGATTACTATTTACTATAATGCAAAAAAGAAAAAATTGATGACTCTTACCTGAGGTATCATTCCCAGTGACAAGCACATAATCGTGACCAGAACAGACTGTGTGAGAAATTCTTTTTGGCTTTTCCTCATTATTAGCTACACTAAAAAATGGTTAATTAATTTTTTTTCTCCATGTGAAATACAACTAAGAAGCTGAATTTAAACATAACGAAGAGCGTGTTTTAAAAAGGTAAAAAGTAAAAAAAGTCAATAAATAAAGAGACTTCTCATTTTTCAAATACAAAAATTTGAACAAACATTTCTAAGTGTTATCATATATTATTTTTATTTAGCTACTTATTGTACAGGCACTCTTTTTATTATTTAAAAGAGTCAATACCTTAATATAAAAATTAATAGGCAGGCATCAAGATGGTGATGTGAGAGGAGATCCTTGAAACCTCTCATGGAAAATACAACAAATAGAAATCTAAATTCAAACAAAGGAATCCATAAGCAACGTATAACCTCCCTCAGCTAAGAAACCCACTCATTGCAAGAAAACATCTAAAGGTCAGGAAAAGGGACATGAGACAGAGAGAGACGTGGATGGATGGGGCCACAGATCACAACCTGGAGCCTGGCAGAGGAGAAAGTAAGCTGGGAGCCTAGGAACATGGGCTAAAACACAGCGTGAGCTGGGGTGGGTTAGAAGCCAACAGCTGGCAAGGGCAGAGGTGTGGGAGGCTGAAGCAGGCACCACACTGGGTGAATTAAGGCCTGAGCTGAGGAGTGCAGAACTGCCCTGGGTGACTTAGAACCTGAGCACTGATGGCCCTGGTCTAGTTACCAGGAGTAGGAATAATAGGAAGTTGGTGTATTACATTAGATCTTAGGTCTTGGAGCCCAAAGAAACCTCCATTTTCCTAGAGCATAGGTAAGAAAATAATGGCCAAAGCCATGTAAAATCTCCTGGAAATTAAATAAATGAAAGGTTATTCAGTCCTGTATAGGACAAAGCATAAGACTCCTGAAACAAATAAATTTAACTATTTAAACTAGAAAGGAAACACCCACCAAACAGATGGTACAACTTCTTTGTTATCGCCCACCTGATCTTTCTCTCTAGCCTTGGTAAACTTAAACAAATGCTTAAAATAAATGGAAAATAATGAGGACATCAAAGACACATACTGAGTAACTAATTCCTGTGATTCCCAGACGGTCACTGAACAGGGAAAAGGAGAAAAAAACCTGATTAATTCATCAACATAAACATTACAGGCATAGGAATTTAAAGCAATAAGTAACTTCAAAACAACTCTTGTTTTCGCTTCTCAGCCTTTTGGCTAAGATCAAGTGCAAAACAACTCTTGTTATTAATGGTGCCCAATTTAATGGCATAAAAAAAGAAGCTAAAAGCAGAGGAAATAATGGGAACATAGGATACGACCTGAAAGGGAGAAAGATGGTACAAAACCTCAAGTAAAATAGGGAGTACTACTTAATACCTAATTGACTTGACAAACTACTACAGACATGGTCATATGTCCCACCATAGGTAAAAGACTTCATCCATGTGCTGGAATTTATACACATAAGTATAATCCTTCAAAGTGATCAACTCAAGAAAATATTCACTTATCCTTATCCCTTCAATATATACCGGTACCACTGCTCTAAGAGTTGTGGAACTCTTCTGAAATTACTTTAAGGGGCAATTTACCAGTAAGTCATTACTAATCTTAGAGGAGGAAATATCTTTGAGAGATCATCTATAGAGGGTAGTTTAATAGGTACTAAAGCGCATGATAATAATGTGAGTGAAATTCCGAAAAATATTTTCACTAAGAGCAACACCAATGGAATAAATGCAGTTTAGATGTACAAATTATGGTGTATGTGTTGTAAAAATTTAGCCTCATCAGCCTATAAACATCCCTAGTAAATAGTACTAAATTACAAATTTCTTTAGGCAGGGGACATACAACATTTATCTGTTTCTGACACAGTACCCATCATAAGGCCATGCTCAAAACAGGCTGTGAAATATTTACACTGAATCAAAAATATGTAATAAACATATATGCATATATACATGTATGTATAGGCAGCAAGAAAAACTCCTAAGAATAATGCTTCAAATCAACGGTCTCCAATTTTTTGGCTTCCCTGAGCCACAATGGAAGAAGAATTGTCTTGGGCCACAAATAAAATATACTAATACTAATGACAGCTGATCAGCTAAAATTAAATAAAATAAAAATCTTGTAATGTTTTAAGAATTTGTGTTGGGCCATACTCAGAGGTGTCCTGGAGCACAGGTTGGACATGCCTGCCTTAAATTTAAAAAATTGAGCTTTCCAAATAGAAAGCTATTGGTTTTCTTCAGTTTCTATCTCCCAGGTTCCTTCAATTTACTCCATACTCCAATTCCCAACTTCACTTCGGTTTTCCTAAAATTCTGATTGAAGAGAAACATCAAAAATAGAAACATTAAAAACCTGAAGATGAGCAGAACAATGAAGTCTAGAAAACAAAATTAAGACATGCAATGGTTAAAGAAACTATAGGCTACTAGGCTGCTACACTGTCACAAAAAACAAAGTGATTTGGTTCAGAAGGATAAAGTTTGGACAAAGTTGACAAAAGGTATGGTGGGAAAGATTTGAGTTTCCATCATAAAGGACCTGCTAACAATTTAACAGCAGGTGTATATGGCAACACTGAGAAGCCCATCTAGATTCCCTAAGCAGAGACCAGTCGCCACAGGTCAGGTATATTGCACTGGTACTTCTGATGGTGGTTTGAAGTATACACTACCTTATACATGGTCCCCTTCACTGAATCAGCATTACTGAGCACCTACTTCTGTTCTGAGCCTTTGGGAGAATAAGTATGAATGAGAAATAGTCTTATTGCATCTAATGAACTAGTGTGAGTCCTTACTTAATGTTGTCAATAGGTTCTTGGAAACTGCGATTTTAAGTGAAATAACGTATAACTAAACCAACTTAATTGATATAAACAAGAGTTAAGTTTCTAGAGGAATATTTCTAATCACAAAAATCACCAAACTTGTAGATAAAGGCCCAAAACACTACAAATATTAAACACTGAAATAAACAGTAGCTAGACAACATTTAAGAAAGATCAATAAAACAAGAATTATTTTCCAACCAGCTTATTCCAGTTCAGGGTCACAGCTGGTCAGAGCCTCTCCCAGCAGCTCAAGGTGTAAGGCAGGAACTCACCTCGGACAGGACGCCCTTCCATCACAGAACCCTCTAGCTGGCTCACTCACTCACTCATTCACTCACTCAGACTGGGACCATTCAGACATGCCAATTACCCTAACATGCACATCTTATAGAATGTGGGAGGAAACCGGGGTACCCAAAGAAAATCCATGCAGACATGGGGGAAGGTGCAAACTCCACGAACAGTGACCCCCACCAGAAATCAATTTTTTTTCTCATCAGCGTTATAAAGAAATGATGTTATTCGAGGAATTGCTGTATTTATTGAACACCTAATCTCTTGCACTACACTTTAGCAAAATAAACATCGGTAAGAAATACTCTTGTCCCATTAAGCTTACATTTTAGCAGCAAAGATTAGTATACTCATATATGATACCTTGCAATAGGGTTTATTACAGAAGTACTGAACAAATGTTTTAAGAACACGTAATAGAAAGACATTTGTTTTGTCAGAGGAAAGGATCAGGCAAAAAGAGTAATTTGTTATGTCCATAAATAAGGCACTAATGAGTAAACAAGTGTAAGAAAGTGTTAATATTACCTTCCTAGGACTACCATAATAAATTACCACAAACTTTGTGGTTTAACACAAAAAAAATATATTCATTCTCAGTTTTGGAGGCCAAAAGTCTGGATTCTAAATTAACACAGATTAGGATGTGGATTTATGTTTTTGGGGGCCACCATTCAAACCACTATAGTCCACACTCTGGCTCTCCAAAGTTCACATTTATCCCACTTACAAATTACATTCATCCCGTCCCAACATCCCCTAATATAATCTAAAACATCACCTCTGAGATCAAAAGCTCATGTAAATATCATCAGAAGTCTCAGATCTCATCATGTAAGTTGTCTACACCAAGTATGAGTAAGACCTTGGGTATCATCCATACTGAGGCAATATGTTCTCCTTATGTGGAACTGTGAAACTAGAAACAATGTATCTGTTTCCAAAATGCAATGGTGAGATAGGCATTCCAAATTCCAAAAGGGAGAAATTAGAATAAAGCAGTTAACAGTTGAAAACAAGTTTGAAACCCTGTAGAAGGAATTCCATTAGGTTTCAAGCCCTGAGCATCACTCTCTGTGGCTTGATGGTGCACCCACCCTCTGTGCTGCCTGCCATGTCTCTGCCCTCAGAGTCATTCTTCCTCTTTTTTCTGAAGGGCAGTCCATGTTTGCAGCTAAGTAAATCATTAGCCAAATTTCCTGCCTATAGAATTTTGAAATTCCGACAGGTTTGTCTAATTTCATCCCATGTTCCTTTTTATTCAAGCTGACAAGTGTTTCTACTGATACAATATACTCAAAATCCTCGTGGGTCTCTCATGTATCTCATCAGGGTCATGCCATTACACAAAGATTCTCCACAGATCATTCCTGGATAAGACCATCTCTCTTCCTGGATTCTGCTGATCTGGTCGTGTGGATCCATAGGTCACATGCTTAACCTATACATCATAAGGCTATCCAGCCACAAAATTGGCCTCCCTAAAGCACACATTCCCAACAGAGAGTTGTTGTTGTTGTTGTTTGTTTTTGTTTTGGCAATCTGGATAGGCTAGGAACCTCCCAAATTATCAAGTGCTGCTTCCTTTTTTCTTAACAGTTCCTCCTTCAATTTCTCTCTTTCCTCTTGCATTTTACTGTAAGCTGAAAAAAGAAACCAGATGGCAGCTTTAATACTTTGCTTGGAAATCTCAGCTAACTACCCAACTTTATCACTTACAAGCTCTGTTTTCCACAAAACTGTACAGTGCATTCAGCCAGTTTTCTGCCACTAGATATAAAGGGTCACCTTTCTTCGTTTCCAATAACATGCTCATTTCCTTCTGAGCATTTGCCAGAGTTCCTTTAATGTTCTGAGATGACAGAAGCTTTTTCTTCTGTGTTCCTTGCTTTCTTCTCAGTCCTTACCAGAACTACCTTTAATGTTCATGTTTCTGCCAACAGTCTCCTCAAGGAAATCTAGGCTTTTTCTACCACTTTCTCAGAATTCTTTCAGCTTCTGCCTGATTTAACAGCTACATCAAGCTTGTCCAACCCATGGCATGCGGGCTGCATGCAGCCCAGGGTGGCTTTGAATGAGGCGCAACAAAAATTCATAAACTTTCTTAAAACATTGTGAGACATTTTTTGTGATTTTTTTTTTTTTTTTTTTTAGCTCATCAGCTATCCTTAGTGTTAGTGTATTTTATGTGTGGCCCCAGACAATTCTTCTTCTAATGTGGCCCAGGGAAGCCAGAAGGTTGGACACCCCTGAGCTACATCTATATTTTCAAGTATTTGTTACAGCAGCATTTCATTTCAAGGCATCATATCTATATTAGTTTCCTAGAATAGCTGTAAGAAATGACCAAAAACTTGGTGACAACAGAAACATTGTCTCACAGTTCTGAGACCAGAAGTCCAAAATCAAGGTATAGGCAGGGCTATGCTTCATCCAAAGGCTCTCTCTAGGAAACTATCTTCCCTTGCCTGTGTCAGGTTCTGGAAGCTTCCAGTGTTCCTTGCCTTGTCGCTGCACCAACCCAAACTCTGACTTTATTCATAGGGCCTTTTCCTAGTCTTTGTCTTTTCCTCTTCTATCTTTTGTGTGGACACTGAATCCAGTACCCATCCAGATAATCGTGATCTTGTTTCAAGATACCATACCTAATTACATTTGCAAAGATCCTTTTTCCAAATAAGGTAAAATTCACAGATTCCAGAGGTTAGGATAAAGACATACCTTTTGGGGAGTTGCCATTCAACCCACTACAAATGATAAGGTTGCTCTATCAGACTAAGGCTACATTGTGAATAACCTTAAGGAGCATCCTATAGGAGTCACAGCCCTAAGACTCTTGGGGATAAGTAGAAATTGGGACACTGTGACTATAACACTATTCTAAGATTACAGGAAATCAGACAGAGAATGGGATGAGATCCATGTAAGCTCTGGGAGAAACTGGGGGAAAAGACAAAAAGAAAACAACATATTTAAAGCTAGAATAATTTGTTCAATAAAAACTTTTACTACACTTGATAACCACAAACATACAAAAGATCGTAAGATACTATCATGAACAAATTATATGCCAACAAATTGAACAACCTAGAAGAAATGGATAAATTCCTAAAAACATACAACCTACCAAGGCTGAGTCAGGAAAAGATAGAAAATCTGAACAGATGGATACCTGGTGAGGCGATTGAATCAATAAACAAAAACCTCCCAACAAACAAAAGTCAATGACCAGATAGCTTCCCTGGTGAATTCTACCAAATATTTAAAAAATAATTCATACTAATCCTTCTCAAACCCTTCAAAAAACAAAAAAACAAGAGAGGCAATAACACTCCCAAACTCATTTCACCAGGCCAGCATAACCCCGATACCAAAGCAAGACAAGAAAATCACAAGAAAATTACAGGCCAATATCTCTGATAAAATAGATGCAATAATCTTTACTGAAATATTAGTCAATTGAATTCAACAACACATTAAAAGGATCATACACCATGATCAAGTGAAATTTATTCCAGGAAGAAAGGATTGTTCAACACTGACAAATCAATCAATACAATACACATGTTAACAAAATGAAGGCTGAAGGTTTTATGATCATCTTAGTAGGCACATACAAAGCAGTTGACAAAATTCAACATCCATCTGTGATAAAAAAAAAAACTCTCAGTAAAGTGAGTACATAGGGAACATACCTAAACATAACAAAGGCTATATATAACAAGCTCATAGCTAAGATCATATCCAATGATGAACAGCTGAAAGATTTTCCTCTATGATCAGGAACTAGAACAAGATATCCACTCAAGAGATTCAACAAAGTAGTGGAAGTCCCAGCCAGAGCAATGAGACTTAATTAATTAATATAAATAAATACCATTCAAATTGGATATAAAAAGGTAAAACTATTTGTAGATAACATGATATTACATATAGAATTTCCTAAAGACTCCACCAAAAAACTGTTAGAATAAACCAATTAAGTAAAGTTGCAGGATACAAAAATATATAAAGAATCTGTGGAATTTCTATACACTAATAACAAATCACCAGAAAGAGAAACTGAAGAAAAATTCCATTTATAATTGCATCAAAAAGAATAAATTACCTAGGAATAAATTCAGCCAAGGAGCTTAAAAACCTGTGTGCTAAAAACCACAGGATATTGATGAAAGAAACTGAAAACAACACAAATAAATGGAAAGCTATTCCATGCTTATGGATTAGAGGAATTAAAATTGTTAAAGTGGTCCATATAACACAATGCAACCTACAAATTCAATGCAATCTCTATCAAAATTCCAATAGCACTTTTCAAAGAAATAGAATAATCCTCAAATTTGTATAGAATCACAAGACTCCAAATATCCAAAGCAATCTTGAGAAAGAAGAACAAAGCTAGAGGTATCACACTTTCTGATTTCAGTCTATATTATAAAACTATAATAATCAAAACAATGTGATGTTGGCATTAAAAAAGACACATAGATCAATGGAACATAATAGAAAACCCAAGGAACCAAGCATATACAATGGGAAAGGACAGTCACTTCAATAATGGTGTTGGGACAACTGGACAGCCCACACAAAACACAGAAATTGGATCACTTATACTACACAAAAATTGACTCAAAAGGGATTAAAGACTTGAACATAAGGCCTGAAACCATAAAACTCCTAGATATTTAAAAACATGAACAATAAGCTCCTTAGCTTTGGTCTTGGAAATGATTTTTTTTTGGATTTGATACCAAAAGCAAAGGCAACAAAACCAAAAACAAACAAGTGGGACTACATCAAACTAAAAAGCTTCTGCACACAAAGTAAACCATCAACAAAATGAAAAGGCAACCTACAAAATGGGAGAAAATATTAGCAAATCATATATCTGACAAGGGGTTAATATCTAAAATGAACAAGGGCTGGGCAGGAAGTATCCAGGCATGTAACTAATCTTATTATATTGACAAAGGCTGGATTATTTTCTAGATAGCCCTCATATAAAGAATTCACACAGCTAAACGGCTAAACAAAACAAAACAAAAATCAATTAAAAAATAGGCAAAGGATCTGACATTTTTCTAAAGATATACAGATAGCCAAAAGGTTCATGAAAAGGTTAATATCACTAATCATCAGGGAAATATAAATTAAAAAAAACAACAAAAAACACAATGAGATACCACCTCACACATGTTATAATATCATCAAAAAGGCAAGAGATAACAAGTGCTGGCAAGAATTCGGAGAACAGGGAACCATTGTGCAAGGTAGGTGGGAATGTCATTGGTGCAGTCACTATGGAAAAGGGTACGGAGGATCTTCAAAATATTAAAAATATAACTACCATGAGATTCAGTGTTACCAGATAGAAACTGAGTCCAGGCTCATGCTGCCTGCACTGTTCAGCCAGTAGACTGACACAGGAGTTGGGTCACAGAATAAGCGTTTATTATAAGGGCACTCATGACCCAAGAAGGCAAAGATTGGGTGGAAAAAAGGAAAAAGGCCTTTATTTCGGAGTTACATACAACATGCAAGGAGAAATAATCCTGCTGCTGTCCCCAGTCCTGTCCTATACTGCGCCAGGAGTCCTTCTCCCCTTTTAACAATACCATCCCTAAAGGGCAGCTGCAGAATGATCCTCCACGAAGATCTCCAAGGCAGCAGAAGGCAAAGTCCAAAAAGGCCCAAGCTGAAAGGAGAGAGCCGCCTCTGCCCTCCCTCCATTATCCTCTGGGAAGCACAGGCAGCTGGTCCTCAGTCCTTTAGGTGGATCTCCGACCTCCACAGAAGCAGAATGGCCATCTCTGGTCTGCCAATCCAGCAATCGCAGCACTGAGCTTGTGCTCCCCCTCGCTACTAGCTATCTGCCTACCTTCTCCAGCTAGGCTCCCAGGGCCAGGCACCACGCCGCTGCTACATTTGACCAGCCTAACTGACCGCATCCCGCTGATCAGGAGCCCTCTGTAAAAACTTCTGGAGCCTAAAAAGCACTCTGATCAAGAGTTCCCTGCAGGGGAAGCCGGGATGGCTCAGTGGGTTAAGTGCTCACTTTGCAGCGCCGGGAATCCGGGCCCGGCCCGTGCAGACCCATATGTTGAACTGGGGAGTTCCCCCAGTTCAGTTCTCTCTCTGTCTCTGTATCTCTCTCTCTCTCTCTCTCTGTCAAAAACAAAATAAATAAATAAATAAATAAATAAATAAATCTTAAAAAAAAAAGAGTTCCCTGCAGAAAAACCCTCATTCAAAAAGCTCTGCCAATAAGCTCCTCCATTAAGCACTCTCTGCAAAAACCTCCCTGGTTAAAAAGCCCTCCAATCAAGAGCTTCCTGCAAAAACCACCTTTCAAAAACCCCTTTCCTTTCTGCCCTCTTTCTGTACTTATATCCCCTCCAGTAATTGACAGAAGGGTCTCCTTTCCCCTGTCAATCACAGCCCTTCACCACTAATTACCCACATACACCAGACCTGCATCATTCTTGTCAATTGCCCGTTCTTGTCAATTGTGGTCCATTAGCGCTATATCTAATACTTCTGTCAGCTTCCCCTAGCCTCCCACAGAACACAAGAGAGATCCATGAGGAGTCTTGCCTGCTTATTTGCGGCCACCCTGGCCAGCCTCCTCCTTTTGAGGCCTCTCCCCTTGTCACCCAGTTACACCAGCATATTCACTTCTGGGTACTTATCCAAAGGAAATGAAAACACTAACTCAAAAAGGTCTATGAACCCCAATGTTCAATGCAGCATCATTTAAAATGGCCAATTGTCCATTGGTGGATGAATGAAACTTATATATACAATGGAAAATTATTCAGCAATAAAAAAGGAAATCCTGCTATTTGGAACACTGATGGTCCCTTAAGGCATTATGTTGGACCGTTAGTGTTATACTAAATAAAGTCAGACAGAGAAAGGCAAATACCAAATGATCTCACCTTTATGAGGAATCTAAAGATAAAAATAGAAAAAATAGAAAACGGGGAGTGACTGAAATGAGTGAAGGTGGTCAAAGGTACAAATTTTCATTATAAAGTAATCTATGCGAATGTAATGTACAACGTGGTGACTACAGTTAAAACTGCAGTGCATATTTGAAAGTTACTAAGAGTAAATCTTACAAGTTCTCACCACAAGAAAAAAAAATTTTGTAACTATGTATGGTAACAGTTGTTAATTAGACTTATTGTGATCGTAATGTATACAAATAGCAAATCAGTATATTGTACACCTGAAACTAATATCTTATGTCAATTACATCTCAATTTAAAAGACCTGTTTTAATATCTAATATGCACAATGTAATGTAAGCAACTGACATTAGAACATCATGCTGGCTAAAAAAAAGAACTTCTGAGTTCTGCTTACTGGCATACTAAGAGCAAAATTTAATAGCTATAAAGTTTTGTTTCTGCCCAATAAATGATACCTTATGAACTAATTCCAGTGGCGATCTGGAAAGAACGTGGGAAGCTTTTTGTCTACAGAAAGCCTAGGTGCTTCAAGTACAGATTCCTAAAAAGAACTGCCTGAAGTGCTTGCATTAAACCCACACCACCACTCATCCTGCCTTTTCTCTTTCTTGAACGCTAATTCCAAACGAATTTAACCAATGCCCCGAAGTTTTAAAAACCGCGGGCGAGGCAAAGTACGAACTTCAGGGAGGAAAGGGAATTGCAAGCGAGTGCCGCGCATGGGGTGGCAGGGAAGTGGGTGCTCCGAGGACCAAGCACGAGGGCACCGGGAGCAGCGGTGCAAGGACGGCATCCGGGGAGCCCTCGGGGCCCCGGCGCGCTCCCAGTCCTGCTGGGTCCTCCGTCGGCGCTGGGCCCGGGACAGGGTGCAGCCCGCACTCACCTGGCTTCCAACAGCAGGGGGGTGTCGCGCCACTTCGCGGCCAAGCGGGCTGTCACCGCCTCGGCCGCGGAGCCCGTCCCGGCGCGGAACAGCGGGAGCCAAAGCATCGTGGCGCCCAGGAGCAGTCGCGACACACTGCAGGCCTTTGCCATTGCGCGGAGCGCGGAGCGCGAACCGCCCGGACCCGCAGCCCAAAGCCCGGGGCCGCCACGCCAGAACCGGCTCCACCCCGCGCGTTGTGCCCATTTCCGGTGGGGGGAGCTCGAGTCCGTTACTCCGCCCGGGCCAAGCGCGAGCCGGGCGCATGCGCGTCCATTTCTGGCCGGGTCTGGGATCCTCGCAGGCTCACGGCCGCGGGCCCCGAGCCGCAGAGGTGCGGGCGCTGCCGGGATGTGGAGCGGCGTGGCGGGTGCCCAGGCTGGCCCACGACCGCTTCGCGGACAGAAGCTGTGGGACACGAGGCGGGGGAGGCGGGCTCCCTGACCCCGAACTGGGAGCGCGGCCGACTAAGGCTGGCCAGAAATGCCCACCATCTGGAAGCTAAAGCAGGAATCAGAATGGGTATCATCCACATTTACACAAGCGGAAAATAGGGCCTATCAGTTCAAGCACCTACCTCACGGGGTTCTCAAATTTTATTGCAAATTAGAGTCACCTGGAAGAGGTTTTAATTAGAAAGCCAGACGTCGGACTACATCACGCACCATTACAGGGTAATCGCACTCTAGGGGCGAGATTTGGGCATCGGTAGTATTTAATACTTCCCGCCCCCCTCCCGTGATTTGAGTGTTGCAAGTACTGTCTGTTCGAAAACCAGTGAGATCACCTGCGAGGCTTGTTAAAACACAGGACGCTGGCCCTCCTCCCAGTGTATCTGACTCGGTAGGTCTTGCGTGGGGCCCGAGAATTTGCATTTCACGGCTAACAAGTTGCCAGGTGATACTGATGCCGCTGGCTGGGGTCCACGCTTCCAGCCTTTGTACTCAAGTGTCCCCAGACCAGCAGTGTCAGCATCACCTGTGAGCTGGTTAGAAAAGCAGAAAGAATCTCAGGTCCCACCCCACCGACTCTCAGTCCTGCTGAACAGAAACCCAGGTGATATTCGTGCACATTAAAGTTTGAGAAGAGCCGGCAGGTTTTAGAGGATTACAGGTGAAATGCATAGGAAACTGATAGTTGCTTTTGTCATTACCAGCCCAAATCACACATACTGTGATTGAATCTCGATTTCAATCTAGGGCTGGCTGACCTTAAAGTTCGTGCGTTTACTACATCAAGCTCAAAGACAAAACCTTGCAACAGATTTAACTGGTTTTCCAGTACATATGGTTCATCTAGCAAAATATTTGGTTTTATTCAACTGGGCAGAAGTGGAGCCTCAAGATTCTGGCTTCTATTCAGGAATGATTCTTTTCCTATACAGAAGAGAGAAAATGTATTATAAACATTAAAATATATGGTAAAGAGAAGCAGCAGCTGGGGGAAATAGTTCAGGGGATGCACTGATTCATTTTTTTTCTCCCGTTACTCCTTTGCCCTGTAGGGAATATGGATCTCTTGAAACTGCTGAAATGTTAGCACTTTACTTTTTCATTTTCTCTCATTTACTTAGACTTTCCTTAGAGGAACTTGCCCTGGAAATTCTAGTCAGGTCTTAAAGTTGAACTTTCATTTTCTGATTTCTCCCACTTGGTGTGACCTATCCCTCCTTTACATTCTCATCTGATCTTTATTTTTAACTGTCATAAACACTTATAATTCTCACTTTAGAATTTGAATACAGTACTTCTTTATTTCTCCTGCTAGAGATGGTATATTCCTGGAGGGCTCATACCTTATTCATTTTCAGCATCCCTTGCAGAGCATAGCACAGTACATGTTATTGGGGCTCAATAAATATTGAAGAGCCCTTGTTTTATGGGTAGGTAAGCAGAAAGCTAAGGCAGATGAGTAGGGAGCTTTATCTATCCATAGAGCATAACAGAAAAATGTATTATGAATTTTTCACAGGTATTTGCTTAATTCCTCATTTCCACTTATTTTTGGACTGAAATTTTGACTGAAATTGTGGGATGAAGGAAATAAAATATTGACAGTAAATGTGAAACGTTAGCATTTACCTGATGGGCTGCAAATCATTTAAGAAATGATATGCCTATAAAAAGTTACAAAAATACATTATTAAATGACACTATTAAAGCATATGTTAATAAACATTCTAAGATATTTGAGTTCAGAATAATGAGGAGTGCTACATTTCTTTTTTGAAGAGAATGAAATTAACTTAATCCATAGTCATTTATTTACATAATGATTATATATTTTAGCTTACATAATATTTTCCTAGAAATTTAACTGGGTTTGAAATATTACTGGGGAAGTCAAGATGGCTCAGCTGTTTAAGTGCTCACCTTGCAGCCCCAGGGTCTGAGGACTGAATCCCTACCTTGGCCCATGTGGACCCATATGCTGAACTGGGGTGTGGCCCCCAGTTTGGTTCTTACCAGTGGGGAGCTTCCCATATGGGAGCCCCTCGGTCTGGTTCCTTCCCTGCCCGACCCTCTGCCCACTTGTGTGGAATGAAACTATGTCGAAAACTGATGATGTACAACTATGAAGACTGCTCTGGGCCTTCTCTGTCTCTCTTTGTCTCTGTCTCTCTGTCAAAAACAATAAAGTAAATCTTTAAAAACCAAACAAACAAATATTCCTAAGACTGGTTCATCCCTGGGCTTGTATCCTTCTGGGCAGAACAAAGGAAAGAGTAGGATTGGATGATATTTAAGTGTTAAAAGAGGTTATTGAGAGAGGATGTGACTGCTGGTTTACTTGAGAGCTGGACTGGTGCAATCAGAGGCTTCTTCATTCCTCTCCTGTCCTTGGGATGTACATTCCACACTCTTTCCCCACACTAGGAGCCACTGTAAGGAAGCAGCTTTGAGAGAATCGTGGTATTGAGACACTAATGGCATTGAGACTACCTGGACTGTATATGTGACAGATTTCTGTTAAATCCTCTATAAATCTTAAGATTCTGGCAGCAGGTGCAAAGATCTACTTGTCCTACAGATAAGCCTTGTATATAAGTTCCCTTGCGAATTACACCTGCCATCTGCCAATCTGGGGTGGCTGGCCTCTTTCTTTGGCCTTTCCTTGCCCTCTGTGTACAAGCCTAGTTTCATACTTCACCAGGGGAAATTCCAAGGCTTTGAATCAACAATGAGGTATTTTCTATATGTCATTTCTTTGTACAGATAGAAAATTAGAATGCAAAGTACATGTAACTCAACAAAAGTCACTCAAGTTAGTGGAGCAGCAAAGCATTCTACCATCCATTATCAATAATCCTTTAACACAGACTGGCTATGAAGTGAATGTAGTTCAGGGACACAATTGTACTTGAATATTTCTTAGCAAAATGTAATTCAAAGTTATTCATTTTGGTGTAATATGAATGAAAATTGATGATGATAGCAGTTTTCATTGTATGTGGAAAAAGTGATTAATGAGTGCCTTATAATAAGAATATTGTGTTTAAAAGAATAAATCATCTTGGATTTCTCTTAGGTACAGCATGGACTATATTTATTTAATGAAAATGGTGGTGCTATCTGAGGATAAAGTTACTGCCAAATTATCATGCAATATAATAAAGCTTTAATTTTCTCCACCTAAATAAAGTCTCACAGCAGAAATGGCCTATTAAAAATATCACCCTGTAGGTCTTCCTGGTTTCCCTTACTATAAGCAAGAACCTATTCTTACTTGTAAATTTGAATATCTTAAATAAACAAAAATATCCTATTCTTTATTCCAATTAAGGACATATAGATTTATATAATTTGTTATATTTCTATTCCCCAGTCAAGATTATACTAAAAAGTAACTAAATGGGTAATAGTTCCATTTTATTTAGTTATAATAAGTGTCAGCTAATTTTCTTTTTATAAGTTCAGCTAATTTTCTTTTTATAAGTTCATGTATTTTATTTAAAATAGATGATAAGGATGCTGGGATAGCTCAGTGGTTGAGCATTTCCCTTGCAATCACAAAGTACAGTGTTCAGTTCCCGACCCCTGCCAGTGCAAACCCATATGCTGAACTACAGTGCAACTGGTTACCCCTGGGAAGGACTGGCAGCGGCAAAGGTTCTCATTTCTCATGTGGGAGGCCCCCAGTTCATTCCCCAGTCCCTCCCCCTGCCCCCCCTCCCCCCGTGCAGCCCCACACCCACCTGTATGGAATGAAACCATGTCACAATTAATGATGTACAGCTATGGAAACTTGTTCTGGGCCCTCTCCCCTTTCCTTGCCCTCACATTCTCTGAAAAACAATAAATAAATAAATAAATAAATAAATAAATAAATAAATAAATAAATAAATAAATAAAACGTTTAAGTAAAGTAAAATAGATTACAAACGCTTCACAAATCTCTAATTCCAGGTAAATTTTATGAGAATTTTGTGTGTAGCTTATTATAGTGACTTTCAAATAGTGAATTGTGTGAGGTATATAATTTTAAATTAATCATTTGGTGTAACATAAGAACTTGAAATCTGCTATTTAACAACAACCTTTTATTCTTACATATGTGGTTAGTATTTTATAACTATGCATTCAAGTTGCTAAGTCAATGTACTATTGCTTTTATTATTTGTTTTGTTTCTTCAACAAAACACAGGGGGTTAAAATATGGTGGAAGACAAAGAAACATGTTCTGCTTTTACATATTCTCATAAAAATTAGTATAGTTATATATATGCAAACTCATTAATTTATTCAAAATATATTTTATATCACTTATGGGAAGCTGACTTTATATATACTGGGGAAAAAATACCGAGATGAATAGTTAATGTCTTCAAAGGGGTTACAACATAGCAAGGACATAAGAACATATACCTATAAATTATTACACAGAAAAGTTAATAAAATTCTACAGAAGTCTGAAAGGTCAATTTTTAAGAAATCTTATTGAACAAATAAATATGAACAAACAGCTTTATCCATTAAAATAATTTTCTGAATTTAAATTTAGTACTTTGTGAAGCTGCACAAATTCTTAGTCTCTAGGGACGCATCTGAAAAGTACTGTCATGATTATCAACAATAAAAATAAGCATTTGGAGATCAACTGCTTTACATGTGTGTTTGAACCATGGTCTCAAACCCTAGTGAGATTTTCATTTGGTTGGGAAGGTAGTACAGTACATAGAAATAAATTATAATGAGTTTTATGTGCCAATATCTAAAGGACTGGCACATTACAATAAATATAACAGTAAGTAAAGGAGACAGTCTCAGGAAAAGCCTCACAAAAGGTGGTATGACTACTTTCTGAATGAAGTATATATGACTAAGACAACAGCGCTGTCATTGTTGCATTAATGCAACCATATGAGTAGACAAATAGGTAAACAAAAAGAATGTGTTCCCCAAAACTTTAATTAAAGATATTGAAGGGATGCCTGGATGGCTCAGTGGATTGAATGCTCACTTTTCAGCCCTGAGGTCTGAGGATCAAGTCCCAGCCCCTGCCTGTGTGGACCCACATGCTGAACTGGGGAGTGTTTGCCATGTGGGAGGCACCCAGTTCGGTTCTCACCAGAACAAGCTTTCCATTCGGGAGGCCACTGGAGCATTCCTGCACTGTGCAGCCCTGTGCCCACCTGTGGAGTAAAACTATGTAGAAAACTAATGACATGCAACTATGGAGACTGCTCTGAGCCCCCCTTCTCTCTGTATCTCTCTGTCAGAAACAATTTAAAAAGAAAGTATATTGAAAAATCTATTCAAAGATCATAAAACATTCTTCTGCTTTTTCCAAATTTAAAAGTGTAAAAACCATTTTAAACTCTCAAGCTATACATATTTGGCTCACGGGCCACAGTATACCAACCTCTGCTCTAGAAAAAGTTTTGTGGAAAACCTATACAAGAAAACTTATAGAATTGTTGTTTATAATAACAAAAAACTGGACACAGCTCAAATGTCTATTGGAATAGAATAAGAAAATAAATTGTGGTTTATTCATTAAATGGAATACTAAATAGCAGCAATAATAAATGAGTCATAGTTATTAGATAAACATGGATGAATGTCAAAAACTTGTCAGTGAAAAACCAAGTCACGGAACAATATATATACTAAGAATCTATTGTACAGGGTACAAAAACGGATACTACTAATGATATAACCTTTAGGGATGCATGCAAACTCTAATAAAACAAATGGAATGGTTAACACAAAATTCAGTGTTTTGATTATCTCCTGGTGAGAAAAAGAAGATAAGATCAAACATGGGCCCATTGAAAGCTTCAAAGATATTGGTAATAGTCTACTTTTTCCCCAACAGTTTTACTGGGATATAATTGAGATATAGCACTGTATAAGTATCTTAATATGTCATGAAATGATTACCACATTAAGTTAATATCACAAACAACAACAACAAAAATAAACCACCAGAACAAACTTTTTTTCCATGTGATGGAACTTGATTTGCATTTTTTTAGTGGGTCAAAGTATTTTTGAAACAGTAGTTTTGCAGTTAATTCCAGAACTAATTAATTGCTACTCAAGTAAATAATTTTCATAATTATGTAAATACACTCTGCCTTTGTCTCTGTTGATGCTTCACTCAGATTATCTCTCACTGTATCACTTCTAAGAGATTGAGTTAGGCCAACAATATCAACACCCCCAAAAGAGTAGTTCGAATTAGTGAAAGATTGCATTTTTTTCTATCATGAAACTGAAAATAAGCACTATAGAGAGCTGCTATGACAGATCAAAGTTGCCCAATCTTTTGTGTCTATTTTTTTGTTGTTGTTGCCATCTTTAATGCCTGGAGTTTAGCCTCCTCATCATAGATGCCTCTTATGTCCCCAGGCATCATTTATATATTCCTGGCAGGAGGAAGAAAACATAGAAGAAAAGGCAAAACCTGGGTGTCAATTGAGTTTACTATATTTGATAAACCTTCCCCAAAGTCCTAGCAAATCATTTCCTCTGACCTCTCATAACCAGTTCTTGCCATCTGGCAACCCCTTGCATGATGAGAGTCTGGGAAATGTAATTTCATATCTGAGCACATTTTTCCCATTGCCCCGAACAAAATTGTGATTTCATTAATAAGTACTTTGGGAGTAATCCGTTTTTTGTAGACAACTGAGTGTTTGCTGTACACATGTATCCTTCCCACTTTTAGTGTTTCATTTAGATGTGAATTAGCCTGAAAAAAAGATGAAGTGAGTTCTAGGAGCCAGAGGACAATTTGTAAGACAATATCAGGAAATGGACTGCCTGCCAAAAGTAAATATATTCCAGCCTATTATAAGTACCATAATGTGTCTTTAATTGGTTGAAGAATCTCTTGAAGGTCAAATGGCAATAAGTTAAGAAGTGCCTTTATTTAAAACTACTAAAATTCAAAAGTAACAAAATATCAAAATTTAGTGTTGATTATCTTAAATCTGTTATATTTGCAGCTGCAAATGCTAAAAATCAGTTAGTCTAAAATTAGTTGTATCAAGTATCATGAGCCAAGAAAAATTACGTCATTTGTGTAATTTTGGTTTAAAAATCCTCCTGACCCAGCAACTGATCTTAATATAATCAAATAACTACTTGTTTCATTTCAAAAGCCATAACTTGGTCAGTCTTGCCTACCTAAAAAAAGACAAGGGTGTTGGATTCTTCCTGTTTGCCTACTCACGTGCTTCTGAGTTTATATTTCTGCTCTAGAATTAGGAAAGGAGAATTCCAGAAAAGAAAGAAAGAAACATATTGTCAGTTTAAGTAGCATATCAAGTAGGACATTTGATTTTTGTGTACACTGTTTTGGATGGAGATATTGAAGGAGACATAGAGATGGGGAGAAAAAGGAAGAGGTTTTTACAATGTGAGCTGACTTGATAAACCTTTTAATTTATTTTCATTTTTGTCTTCATTCCATTTTGGGTCCAGTATTTTTTGTTTTCTCTTCCCTCTTTTTATTCCACCTTTCATTGTTAATTTTTATATCATTCTTTTTAATTCAGTGTGAATACATTTCTAAACCTAAGCTAGGGTTGCCACAGTGCTATTCAAAGGAGCTAGGTGTTTGTTCAAAGACTAATCCCTACTTCCAGTTGCAAATACACTGGAGGAAAAATGGACCTGAAGAACATCCTGAGAGGGCACATGCTATGTTATTCTGCTTAACAAGGTCCCTGCTTTATCCATTCTTTTCTTTTATGGCTTTTTCAGGCTTCCTTCTTCACACCAAAACCTTTACCTCACAGGTCCTACCTCCTCCGCCCAAACTTTATAACCACCCACTAGACTAGCCCTTTGGTCTCATGCCCCAGATGTGTTTTATTTTGAATCATTTGGCATCCAGAACATCTGGGGCTGAACCTTCTACAGAAAGGTGGGACGTGTACTTTTCAGAAAGAGCTTAGAGGGGGCTAGGCAATAGATAAATATGGCTCAGAGAGTACATTATGACTAGCTGGAGAACAATAGTCATGTTTGGCAAAATTTCCTGACACTTGGTTACTGGAGAGCTGGACTCAGGATTTAGGTATTTCAGTGCACCATGTTAACATTTTTACATATGTGATTATAATAGTGAAGACTGAACTGCCAATGTGGGTATTTTATGGATACACAAAATACAACAGAGAAGATAAAAACTCTAAGAACAAAAGCATGGATTTAGGTAAATTTTATTGTGTCTTTCTTTATTGTAATGCATCACAAGAAATTATGTAAAGCTACATTAAATAAAATAATGTATATAAAATGCTTTGTGCCTGCCTAGTACACTTAGACACTAAAATGCAAGTATATAATTAAATTATTGTATTATAATTTATAATTCTATTATAAGTATTTCATATTTAATGCATATCATTTTATGATAAGTGCTTTATACAATTATCTGTAAGTTTCTTATTTTTATAACTTTGGTGTTCACGCAGCAGAGTTTTCAATTCATATATTTTCCAAACTTGTGGCAACATTATTATGGATTTTTATTAAATCTTACTGAGAATCATAAGTTATAGCTTCACCTAAAACTTACGTTCTAAGTTCCTATAATTCAAAATGTCAGAATAATTTCTGCCATTAACCCAGAAGGTGTCTCTTTGCCTACTAGTTTCTCTGCTGTTTTGTCTGAATATATATTTAAGCCTTTGGCTTTCATTTTTATCTTGAATTCAGCCAGGCTGGAAGAGTTGAATAGCAATACCAGCTGGCATAGAGTTGAGCCTGTATCAGCATATTGATGTTCCTGCATCAGCGTATTGATGCTAGTGACACCAAAATGTCTCTCTATCTCACTGAACTGCCTCCCATAGACATTAAACAAGTGTGGTGACAAAAGGGAGCTGACAGGAATCATCCCCTAGCAGAGATGAACTGTTGCCCATCGGAAGGGAAAATGTTTTACAGTGAGGTGGTGAATTATCACAATGATGTGAAACACATCCAAAGATCCCACCTATCCATAACAGATAAGAATGAATATGTGATGTTCCACTGGTTGTTGATGATTAACTATTGAGACAAGAATGCTTTTGGTTCCGAATGTGATTAAAAACAAAATTTATCACATTGAAGAGGTTTATTTAAAAAAAAACAAAAAAACACTGAAGGTGTTGCTCAATCCTGATATGAAGATACCTGGCTAATCAATTATTTTAATTTAATTAACTTTTTAGTTAAAGAAAAGCCTATACACACAAATGCCCATGTCATATTTGTATAGCTCAATAAATTTTCATACAGCTGTCACACTCTCATAACCTTCACCAGAATAAAAAAATAGTACACATTGGCAGCATTCGTCCTGCCTTCTAGCAGTCATTACCACAACTTTCTCCCCAAAGCTAACCACTAATCTGAATTCTTACCCATATTAATTTTGTTTTTGAAACATCATTCTATGCTACTTTGGAGAGTGGTTTAAAGTGGGGAGTGTATTATCAGACATGTCACAGATTATTCTGCAGCAATATGCAGAATACACTTGAGCCCAGAGACTGGAAAAAGATCATTGAAATAGTTCAAGTAAGATAGGATAAGGAATCAACAAGACAGATAGTTCAGCGATTGAACACTTGCCTTGTAGTTGCAAGGTCCAGGGTTCAATTCCCGATCCTAGCCTATACAAACCCATATGCTGAACTGTGGCAGAACTGGTAAATGCTAGGATGTCTTGGTGGTGAAGTTTCTCACCTCCTATGTGGGGGAGGCCCTGGGTTCCCGCCTCGCATGGCCCCACATCCATCTGTGTGGAATTAAAATATGTCACTACTAATGATGTACAACTATAGAGACTGCTCTGGGCCCTCCTCCATTGTCTCTCTGTCACCTTCTCTCAATTAATAAAATAAATTTTACACACACAGAAAAAAGAAGACTAGTGCTAGAATAAAAGAAACACACATGCTCGTCCAGTCCATGTGGAAAGGAAGGATCCAGACTGACACACTGTTTTCTATCTTTGACAACTGGATGAATGTGCTGAGAAGATAGTGCAGGTTTTACAGGAAAATAGATGAGGTCAGTATTGGACACAGTGAGTTTTGAGGTGTGATTGGCAAAGAGATAGGAAGAATTCAAGATACTCTGTATTTAAGAAGTCAGAAGGCAAAATCTTTGTTGATTGAATGTGTGGGGGAAGGACAGATTAAAGAAATAACCACGTGAGTGATGAACCTCAAACTCTGGGTTGGGCAAGTTGGTTAATAGTGTTGACATTCATTGACTCAGGAGAACAGATGAGCTTGGGACATACTAGATTTTGAGACTTACGAGGAATCCAAATAGAAATAGGTAATGGCTAGTTAGCTATGTGAATCTGGGTTCAAAATATGGATGGTTTTTGAAAGAGATTAAAATAAAATAAGGTACTTAAAGCACTCTGGAAAGGTTAGAGTTCTCCATAGACTACTATTAGCTTGCTTTTTGTTGACTCTGTGTAAAAAGGACCTGATAGTGACATCCAACTCGTCCTTGATTAATTGCTGGAAGAGAAACATCATTTGTGGTTTTGTGGAGGTAAAAAAAGACATCAGCATTTTGTCACTGATAACAATGGCATCATGCCAGCCTTAAAAGCCATTTCAGCCAGTGTTCATCAGAAATTTTAACTGTGAGGCCATACAATTCTGTAAGACAAGAATGTCAATTTAGTCTTTAAAATTGGTTACTATTAATTGTGGCACTAAAAAAAAAAAAATGCCTTTAGTTGGTTCAATAATTGCTTGGAAGTGAGGATTCTTCTATAGTCCAGAACAAAAAGCCTTGTTTTTAAGACAAGTTTATTTGCTATGTTACAGAAAACTAGGAATAGAACATTGTCATAACCTTCTTTTTTTTAGCCCCAGAATTCACCTGGGACCCAGGAAAGCACCAATAAGAAAGTAGTGTAGTACTCGAGTTTGAAGTTCTTGGACTATATAGAAAAGATCTGAAAAATCGCTGTTAGGAAATCACTAGATGTTTTAGATAAATGCCATTATGTTTCAAACCTCTGAAAAGATTATTCTTCCCTTTGAAAGAGAGTTCTTCCTATAAGTATGGAACCAAGAAAAGGTAGGAGAATAACCTAACTATCCATCAACAGATAAATGGATAAAGAAGATGTTACACACTCAGGAAAATATTTCAGTTATGAGAAAAAAATAGAAGGGAATCCTGTGATTTGTGACAACATAGATGGACCTTGAGGAAATGATGCTAAGTGAAATAAACCAGCCAGAGAAAGACAAATACTGCATGGTATCATTTGTATGTGAAATCATAAAAAAAGATAGATAGAAAGAAAGAACAAAAAAAGTAAAAAAAAATAAAGTAAAAAAAAAAAAGGAAAGAAAGAAAGGGAAAGGAAAGGAAAGGAAAGAGAAAATGAAAATCAAACTTATTGAAACAGAGTAGAAGAGTGGTTGCCATGGGCTAGGTTGGGGGTGGAAAAGGAAGATGTTTGTAAAAGGGTGTAAGCTTTCAGCTATAAGATGAATACATATGGAGCTAGCGTAACACATGGTGACTATAGTTTGATAACATTGTATTGTCTAATTAAAATTTATTAAAAGAACAAAATGAAAATGTCACCATTAAAACAAAGGTAAACATGTGAGGTGATGAAAGTGTTAAGTAAATGGGGAAATCCTTTACAATGTGAACATATAACAAATCATCATGCTGTATATTTTAAATATCTTATAATTGTATAATGTCAACTATACCTCAGTAAAGTTGATATAAAGGAAAATAGACCAAAGGAAAAGAAAACAAGAAGCAAACTTGAAGAGGAACGATAAACTGGACAAGAAAAATTATTGTTTCATTATACCAGTCATAATACGCATTCACCAGGCCCAATGCTGAATATTGTAGATACCAAGTACAAATACATCTCTTCTCTTGCGGTTCTTATAGAATAATTTAGACAAAAATCTGTAAATGTTAATTATGATAATTAAAGTATAAGAACACACAACAGAGTAGGGGAAGAAGGCACATAATACTTACAGTGAAAATGCACTTCTTAGACAAAATGGTATGAAATTGGAGTTGAGAGGTGAGTTGGAATACAAATAAGAAGGAAAACTTGAAGAGATTTCCATTAACCAAATTTATGAAATTTTAAATAAAATATGTCAATAATTAATCATAGTACATTGAATTATAAATATCCTCAGAACTATAGTGATACTTAAGAAAGAGAAAGAGAAGAGATAGGAGTGGAGGTGGTAAAGAGAAGGAAAGCTAATAAATGTAGAAGGAATGAATGATAATACATCAGAAAACCATCCATTTGAAACACCCATGTCATACTTGATAAAACATGACTCCTGAGTAGATACTAAAATCACTGGGTCAAATGATTTTGGAGAATGTGATATTTGAACAGTGCCAAAGTGTCACTAGAGTTTACCTATTATTTTAAAGGGAAAATTATATCTTCACAACAGAGTAATCTGGGGAAATTGCTTTAACTGAGTGATCAAATTTGATATCTCATAGAGTGAGACAAGGTGATGTCATGTGCCTTTGGATGAGGTATAATCAGATACACACATCACTTACAAAGTATTTTGGGCCAACATGTTAAAACCTGAATCTATCCAAACCTCCAAACCTCCAAACCTAACTTCCAGTTTACAGGAAACAGGGAAGAGAGAAACAAGTTAAACAACGTGAGAAACAAACAAATTCAGGATGTGGGGGCAATCTACAATAAAACTGGCCTGTACTTTTGTAGCTTAATGCCCTATTGGGAAAATGCTGTCCTAGATTAAAAGACATTCAAGAGACATAACAAAATACAATGTGTGAGCCTTTTTTGGATCCCTGTTTGAAAAAACAAATAGCTATTAAGGACATTTTAGGAAAAAATAGGAGGAAATATGAATATAAACTGAATATTTAATTATATTGTAGAATTATTAATTTTCTTAAGTAGAATAATGAAACTATAGTTATATAAGAGAAAAGACTTATTCTTCTTAGAAGATCTATAAAGTTTAAAATGTCTGTGACACACCTTCAACTGATTCAACAAAAAAGGATATATATATTTGGCAGCATGTTAGAATAGTTGAAATTACATGGAAGATTTATAGGATTTCATTGTACTATTATTTCAAGTGTTTTGCATTACAAAATTTTTCAAAATAAAAAGTTGAAAATATTATTGGATAGGAGAGAGCTTAAAATATTCGATCCTAACAAAATGATTTTGATTGAATTTCTGTTTCATGATATTTATAAGCAAACCATAACCCCTATCCTTACCAGTTATTTTCAAAATTCTATTTGCACAATTTAATTTTTCTACACAGAAAAACTTTACTAGTGCAAAACACTTGAAATAATATAATGAAACCCTATAAATTTTCCTTAATGATTATTTATGTGGGCTCTGGAGTAAGTTATCTTGTCTCGTTCTAAATTGTGTGAACTTTGTTCTTTTCACTGCTGTGTCCTCAGGGCATAGGACACCATCCGGCCCATGGAGAGTGCTTAAATAATACTTTAAAAACCTTTTTTATTTTGAAAAATTTTCAGACTTACAAAAAGTTGCAAAAAACAATACAGATTTTTATTTACCCTTTATCTTCAAATGTTAACATCTTATATAACCATATTACAATTGTCAAAATCAGGTAAATGACATTGAAAAATACACAATCCATACCAAATTATTCTTCTGTTGAATGAATGAATCTATAGAATAGACAAAATAATAGTTGCTACCTCAAGCACATAACCCTTGGTAAGTGTTTACTATCATTTATATTAAACAGCATCATGCTGATTATTTCTGCCTTCTAAAGTTACTGTGTAGAAAGGGCATGGGGATAACAATCTAGCTAAAGGAGAACTATGGAGCCTGAAGCTATGTTTACATAGCAAGCAGTATTTGTATTTGGCTTTTAGTTTATTTGGCATTGTTGTCATGACTTCTCAAATTGTCTAGGTTCTAGATCATTCTAGATTTAGGCATAATAGGGAACCACCTCCATTTTATGCTGCAAATATTCATTTATTCAATATTTATTGGATCCCTACCACAAGCCTTGAGCTACCTCATGGGAGTTGAATGATAAATTAACCAACCAACCACTCAAGCAATCAACTAACCAACCAACTAAATATACAAATAAACAAATAACCAAAATAAACAAAGAACAAATACATATTACACTTTCTTTTTAAAAGTTCAGTCTAATTGGGGAAAAAGATAAATAACCAGTGATTAAAAATAATCAGTAAAGCAAATGTGTTCACAGAATCACTTCTACAAGTGTCAGGAAGCCAGACAAATCTGCTAACATCAGTTAACAGAAATTACAGAGAATTACCAGAATGCTGAGAAAGTTGTACTTACATTTTCACCAGAACAAAGTGGCACCTCCTCAGAATTTGGAGCATTGTAATCTCGGAGCGATACTGCCTCAAAGATAAGATCGAATCTTAAATAGTCATTTTCATGCTGGCCCATAGCTTTCTGTGTCAAATCTATGGCCTGCTTCCTGATGTTACTGTCCTAGACCCTTGAAAACTGCCTACTTTCTGTGGCCTGATGTCAGATCATTTTGGACCTTTATGGTGACCAGGCATCCCGCTTTTGGCGGGACAGTCCCAATTTTTAACAATTTGTCCCGCGTCCCAGGGCGTTTTAAAAAAGTCCCGATGTTTGGAAAGAATGCACGACAAGCTAGGGAACGGCGGGAGATAGACCAAATTTTTAATCAAGAACCTCCCCCCCACCCTTCCCCCGGTCAATGGTGTCCTGCTTTACCAATGTTAAAATCTGGTCACCATACCTTTAGTGAGTGTGAATGTTGGTCTGTATTACTGTAAGAAGTGGTTTTAAGTCCCTACAAGAGCTGCTGAATATTGTCTAAGCCCCTTCCAGGCTTCAATCCTGTGTCCACTGTGTGATAGCAGAATGCTTAATATATCATCACAAAGTAATGTCTCTTAATAGACATCCTTAGACTTTTTGTTCTTATTGTAGGAGAGTTCTTTTCTTAACTCTCTGTAGATGGCTCTCTCATGCCATGTATAAATGAAGACTCAAGCAAAAACAAGACAAGCAAAACCCAGCAGTAATGTTATTTTCTGTTTGCTGCTTATTCAATCCACCACAGTAATTTCTGGGTGCAGAATTTCCAGAGAATTTGGGAAAGACATTGCCCAAGTTCTAGTATCATATTCAGCTTTTAACCAAATGAGGATTGAGGTTTATACCCTTATTTAAATTATCTGCTTATGTATTTCAAATGCAGTAAAACAAAAACCAAAAATACACTAATAGCTAAAACCAAAACATTATCAGGCAATTAGGATATTTGATTCATGCTTTGAGAAATACAATAAATCACCCTCTCACTATAGCATTCCAAACTGGTGGATTAAAAAGACCCTTATGAATTAAATACTTTCTACTCAAAAACATTGAGTCTGTTTAACAGCTTACTATGTTCATGATTTTAAACAGGGCCTTTAAGTTGCAAGTTATTAAATCATTGAATCCATGCAACCTCTTATAGTGAGCATGACTATGGTGAACATATAAAAATTACTTTTCAATAATGCAAATGAACATCTTATATCTTTTCTCATTAATTTGGATATGTAAAATATTCAACTGAGTTGATTTACATGAGGTCATAATTATAAAACATCGAAGAAATGGCTTTTAAATCAATGCAAAATATAAAAGATACACATGAATGAATATGTATAAAAAACTGCAGCCACAAGCTATTAAACATATAATTTAAATGATTTATTGCTTTTGGCTTTGGGTTTTTTTCCCTGTGTTATTGAATCATTATGAGGATCCCTTGAGTTCAATTATAATTATACATATACACATTATCATGTTTCACATATATAGAGTACATACATAGTCTTTAAAGTTGAATTAATGTAATAATATATATGCAAATTTAAATGTGTAAAATGCAGGTAATTAAAAGTTATGATTCCCTAAGCAACATTAACATACAGAGAGTTATGAAGCACTTCATCTCATGGTAAATTTATATCACAATATATCTCTCTGGCAAGGTGGATTTATGGTGTATGTGGTGTGAATTCTTTAAATTTCATAAACTTATATCCTTAAAGTATTAGACATACATTTCTAAGTTTAACAATTTTATTCTATATTTAAAAGCTTTCCCTGTGTCCCGGACAGCCAATGTATAGACTTTCAAAGGCCGCTGTGGTGATTAGGATTGAGGGCTTTGCAAAAACATACAGTAGGTAACTCAGTAGAATAATCATATTCATTCATTGATTTTCAATGCAAGATTCAGAGAAAGCTGAGCAGCTGGTAAATAGAACAAAATTTATAAAAAGGTGAAAATAAAAATGCTGAAGCATATCAATAGGGAAATACTACAACAGGATCAATAAAATCTTGTTCTCTGACATAGCAGCAAGCTATACTAGTTGCTAAAGTGGGTCCTAAACAAACTTCTAGGTCAGTGTTTTGCATTGTAGTGTATCTCCCCAAAAGCTATGTTGAAGTCCTAACCCCTAGTACCAGTGATTATGATCATATTTGGAACCAGAATCTTTCAAATGTAATCATGATGTGATGAGGTTGTAAGGGTGGGCCCTGATCTAATATGACTGCTGTTCTTGTAAGAAGAGAAGCTTACTATGTGAAGACACAGACACACCATGGAATTATGGCGTGTGACGATGGACTCAGAGATTGAAGTACAGCAGCTACAAGCCAAGAAACGCCAAGAATTGCTGGTGAATGACCAAAAGCAAGGAAGGATTCTCCCTTAAAGGTTTCAGACACCTTGAATTCTGACTTCTAGCTTCCAGAACCATTAGACATATATTTTTGTTGTTTTAAGCTACTCAGTTTGTAGTACTTTGTTATGGGAGCCCTAGGAAATGAATACATCTCTATGAGTCACCTTGGGTGTGGCTGCTGTTATGAGAACTGGTTGTTTGAATTCTGGATTCCATTATGACTGAGTTTTACATTCTCCTTATTTCCATCTAATGTGAAAAGAACTGACTCGTTGTTCCTTGCAACCAAAATATTAATATCACCTGGAACAAGAAGGGGGCTGTATGCAAGAGAGGCTAACAGGAAATGAAGGACAAGTGGAATTGGTCATGGTGAGGAGGCAAGATAATGGGCAGTGAGGGTTCCTCTATATCAGGGGTGTCAAACTCAATTAAAACTCAGGCTATTTGGTGCAACAGGCAAGATTCACGCGGGCCACATCACATTTACAAACGTCACCGGAACTGAGTCAGCGCGTTTATACACGCCCACAGGCCCCCAGGAAAGGCACTGGGCCACGTGTATACTCGTCTTCAGTAGTTAAAGGGTTAACGAGGGAATTGTGTGTACGGTATTGCCTCGATCTCCCCAAAGCACTATTTTCTTCATAACAATTTTTTCTATTTTCATTTTATTTTACTGCATCGTGGGCCACAAAAAATTACCTCGGGGGCTGCATGCGGCCCGCAGGCCACCAGTTTGACACCCCTGCTCTGTATCATCAGTGAAGTTCTGGTAGTCTGCCCTATGTGGTGATGGAAGAATTAATTAAGCCATAACTGTTATCTGTAGATACTTCGGTAATATATCCACCAAAGGCAAGTCTTTGAGGGTTTTTGTAATTCTGTGGACTAGGGACAAAAAGTGTGGGATTGTGAGGTCAGCTGAATTCCTGATTAGTCTATATCTCTATGTAAAGACTTAGGGTATTATTGGCACAGTTCAGAATCCAAATAGTGAGAAAATCTAAGAAATAGAAGAGGTTAAGTGAATTGCTTAAGGTTGGATCAATTTTATATTATGACCACTTTACTGGAATTAAAAATAATAAAAAATAAAAGCACTCAGCATACTGTGAGTTATGCAATAAAAAATAAAGAAAGAAAAATTAATTATTTAAAATGTAAAAGGATATATTGAAGATTTTATATATAAATATTTAAACCTGAAGTTGGAACAAGATTTGTGCCAAAGGCTTTATATTCTCCACTGAGTGTGATCTGTTGGACTAATGAAGGACTTATCTCTATAGAAGATGTATTATTTTAATGAGTGTTTCGCTGAAATGTCCCATGAGAGAATTGGATAAGAATTTAGGATAATCTAATCTTTATGATTTGCACAGAATGGCTCAAAAATGGAGAATATCTTACTAACCCTAATATTTTTGAATTATTCATGATATCTATGGGGAAGTAAAATTATGGAAACTATAAGGGGACAATGATCAAACACTTATTTGTTTTTTAACTCTTTGTCTAAAGAACTCAGAAAATTCAGTTCTACATTGTTTACCTAAAATATTCTTCAGGTGAATCTAACTTGTCTGGACTATGTATCCCTGGTGTCTGTCCATACCTTAAGTGAAGGATTCAAAGCAAAAGTATAAAACTTCAACATTATTACACACTTTGCCCCTATCTCTCTCAGTGGTTAAATATAATTGAGTATTAGATCTAAGTTTGCTTTGGAAGTTTGAGGAGAAGGGAAGATAAAGGATTCTCTGGTTTTCTTTTGGTGGAATAAAAAGCACACCAATTTTTGCCCCTATACCAAACAAGCCAACAAACAAGGGGGCAAACACACATACATTAAAAACTTCTGTGCTTCTTTGAGCATCTTCCAACATTATGCAGAGACTAGTCCCACTCCAGACACAAGTTTCTTACTCTTCACCAAGAAAATGCAAATGTTTGGAAGATGCCAACTGGTTAAGTATAGGCAAGAGAACGAAAGAGGGGCACAGACATTTTTCAAAGGTCAATTCTTCTAATTCCTCAACCCCACTGTGATATAGGGAGGACTATCTCCATGTTACAGAAAGGAAGATATTTATTTACTCAATAATGATCAATCATCCAGTGACAGAGTCTAGTTCTGTCTGACTTCCAGCCAGGTGCTTTTTCTAGTACACCAACCAGACGAGAATATATTCTCGTCTATATTACAAGAATATTTATTCATGAATAAAGTGACTTTTGCTTAACAATTTATATGCATATTCAATTTTCTTCAGAACTTGCAACCACTTAGACCCAATTGTCTTAGGATAATACACACACACACACACACACACACACACACACATACACACACACAGAAGTCATGATAGTGATAACAGTCTGCTAAATGTTAATTCCCAAGTTTCCTAGGTATCCCTGAAATTCTTAATAAGTCAATTCTGCCAATGAATGTCTTTTTAGATATAGCAACTAGACGTACCTATTTTGAAACAGTGATGACACCAATAATAAGGCTTCCATTGAAGCTGTCAAAAATTTGATATTATACAAAACATTCTCTTTGAATTTTGAAAATCGATACTTTCAAATGGATGTGTAAATTGTTTTAGTAAGCTGATCTTAGAAAAAGGCACAGACCACTATTTAATCAACAAATATAGTGCAAACTTTGCTATTTTAATTTCACCATTTCTGCTTTTTCTTTTGCTTATTAATCAAAAACTACTCTGTTCCTTGGCTTGGAGGAGATGATGCTAACAAAATGTACTGTAATTGTTCAGAAGTGATTTTCTCAAGAGATCCAAGAAGCTTAAGTAGTTGAGTTTTCTATTACTTTCTGCCCCCTGGGTTTTACATTAGTTCTGCACTGACTTTCTTGTCTTATGTGTTTGTAAGAGTAAACGATTAGGTAGGAGAGGCTCCAGGGGACTGTTCTTGGCAGCAGCAGGTTGTGCTTAAACACCTTCCACTTCCATGCACCTGATGCTGTTGGTTATTATAATAACAGAGTTTGTGGCAATCAATGACTACAATATCTCTTTGCTTAATAGGTGAATGCAAAGGAAAAAAAGGATGTAATAACATTTGTCTGCAGGTGCATTCTATGGTCTGAAGCCGAGAAACAGAATTTTGTAGCATTGTTGACAGCTGTTTTACGTGTTCTATGCTTTCATTGCACATGTTGAGCCATGAATATTCAAAACATGGCCTGCCTGACTATGCCACCCATGGGAAAAATCAACAAGAGGCAATGTATGTGGCAGAAAGCAATGGGCAGCAAAGGCTATTGCAGATGAAGTGGCAGGAATCAAGCTTAAACGAACCAGAATGATGGTAGAGATGATTAGTGCAGGATTAAAAAAAATGAAAACATACCAGTGTTGAAGTCATAAGATCAAAGAATGCTGTTGGATACTTGGAAGAACCCATGACCTCTAATTCATCTACATTGTCTGAAGACTGGAGATTAAATCAAGATTTGTGATCATTCAGAGAAAATTTAAAGTGTAAGATTTTGTATCTTTGCCCTACCATCTTTCTAGGGAAGAGATCGCTTCTCTCTCTCTCTGTTCCTTTCCTTTCTTTCCTTTTCTTTTTCCATCTTCCTTTTGCTCCTTTTTTTCCTCATGAAGCTACTAGGCCTTTTTTGCTGAAGGGGTGAAGAAAAACTGAAGAAACTGAAAACTGAATGGCTCTTTAGAATTAAAAAAATAATAATAAAAAAAGGAAAGAGATTTTCAGAAGGACATATCTATTTGGTAAATTAGGGGAATAACCAGCTGTGGGGTAGGAGAAGGAAGAGGAGGGTGGGTTTTGGTGGGGAGGTCTGCGGATGTGTAGAGCTACACAGCATGTGAGACTTCTTCAGGAAAGGAAATGTATGATAAAGATTTGTTGTTATGGGATGCATGATGTAATCTCTGTATCTGTATTTCCAACCAAAGTACTGAAAAGGTCAGATTGTGAGTGTGTGTGTGTGTGTGTGTGTGTGTGTGTGCATATCTGTTATGTCAACACCTGTAGCTGGGCATTAGGTAAGAGCAAAGCTGACCCACTAAGACCCAGAGAAGAAACAATGTGAAAAAAATTATTTAAAAATAGAAATCCCTTTCTTCACTGTCCTCTAAATTATCTTTTACAGCCAAATGAGACTACTTACTGCTTCCTGAACTTTTTGCCTCCCTACCTCCACACCTTTGAGCTTTAACTCTCTCAGCCTTAATATCCTCTGTCACTTCCATTTCACTCAGCCATCAAAATCCGACTGATCTTCTAAAATTTAAATGCCATCCTTCTCTTAAAGCCTTCTCTGATTCCCTGGTTGGAAATTATTTTCTTCTAAAATTCCTAATCTTGCACTTTCTTTGCAGTTCTGTGAGGTCTCTCAACACACACTGGCTCATATCACAGCCACACGAGTTGGTTTGTCTTTGCTGAGAGAGCTTGGGCCCCTCCTCTGAGCAGGCCCTGTTCTGTTCATCCCTGTGTCCCACCTAAATCCTGGGTCAGTCCGTACACTTAGCAGACACTCAGTAAACATCTACATAACAATGCATGCCTGGCTCATCAAATACTGTGTCTGTGTTTTTTTTTTCTAAGCCCTTTTGTGGATAAAATTCCCTTCTCACAGTACAACATGGAAAAGTAACATTGGTAAAAACAAATTGCAACAGTCAACGTAGTTTTAAAACAAGCAAGATGAAAAAATAATCAAGAACTTATTTAGAGGATACTATTGTTTTCCAACAACTAAATTATAACAGGTGCATAGCCTTTTGGAAATGCATTTATAACATAAAATTGTGTGGAAGTGAAAGTGAAAGAACAAAACAAAAATGGTCATTCTAAAGATTTTTGTATAAATGGAGGGGTCCAAGCTGCTATCTGTCCTTGTCTTAAATTAAAAGAAGAATTGTAAAACGCAAATTATTACAGAATCAGAAAATAGAAGTAAGCTGAGGTAATAATTAGAGTTGTTTTCCATATCTCCCTTGTGGGAAGAACGGATATTTACAGCTTTACAGATTTCTCCATTTTCATATTGTCCCTGTGCCCTCTGGCACGATGTAAGAAGAAAAATTCTGATTTGAGACACTGCTTGGAGGAAATAATAGGATCCCAGAGCAAATGAATGAACAATAGCTATACATATGAACATAGATTAATCTCAACAACACATTGATTAGTGAAAAAGAGAATCACAGGAGAACATATACTGGATGAATCTCCTTATGTAAAGTTAGAAAACAGATAAAACAAAACAATATGTTGTTGAGAGATATATGTATGATGTTAAAACAAAGAAAATTGGGAATGTTAATGCAATTTTCAAGAAGTCTACTTTAAACCTCTTTGAAGAGATGGAAAGGAAGGGAAATTTAGGAGGGTATAACAGGGGCATTTGAGGGTACAGATAATATTAATATTTCATTTCTTAAATTGGGTGTGGATTTTAAAAATTGTACCTCTTTTGTGTATATGATATAATTAATGTTTAAAAATGAATGTATACTATAACTTCAGACCAGCAAGGTAGAGTTGTGTCAAGGGTTATGAAAAATTATAAATGCTAGATAGATGGCATTTGGGAATATCATTTTTAGTCTAAGTGTTATGGGAAAAACACTTTAAAGTTAAAGCATACTGGAAATTTTTATGAAATAAAACAAAGGATTTGCATGAAGTTTCTGAGATAAAATCCAAGTCTTACCAAGAAAGTTGTTATTTGCAGTGAGCCACTTTAAGCTTTGATCCCACACCACCTGGGGCACTTATTCATTGTCCTCTACAGTAATGAATGGTGCAGGGAAAGAATTTGGGAAACCTCGCTCAGGGAGAGTAGACTCTCTCTTATGTCAGAACACAGCAAAGGGATATTTAAAAATATAACCCTGTATCGTATGGTGTTATACAAGCTTGGTTCCCTTTGCTATTTTAGAGAACACTGGGCAAATTCCTTCAAGAGTCTTTGCTGAAATACCTATAATATTATTTTTGATGCCCTAGAGGTTATTGGAAATACAGTAATAAATTAGTGTTTAATTATCCAGCAATGTGTACTAATCCTCTCCTAAAAGAGTGGGTGAGGGATTCTGGAGAGGTTACAGGGGCAGATACTACATCTGAGGCACAAAAGGTTATCAAAAAAAGGTGGGGGGTGGATTTTAGGAAATAGGCATCCTTTAAATGCAGGAAGACTTTAGTAACTTCCTTTGTTCAAATACAAATTAAGCTATCTCTTGGCAGAAGGAAAGTGTCAGTCTTCCTAATATACTCACACATACATCAAGACATAGTAAAGTTGTCTCTCTAGATAAGCAGGGTAAGGATATTCAGAATGTTTAGATTCACTCATTCAGCAAATATTTCTTGAGAACCCACTCTGTGCTAGGCACTGTGCTAGCCAATAGAGTTACAGTAATGAGTAAAAGCATCACCATTGCCTTTTGCAAAATATGTCTAGTAAAGCCTAGGGAAGTTCATCCAGTAATGTGCAAATAAATATATGAAGGCTGTCTAGACAAAATCCAGCCACTGTCAGAATGATGATGTGGGCTAAATACTTTCGGGACAGCCCTCATATGTTGAAAATGGCGAAAATGCTGTGTAACGAAGCTACATGGTGTTAGAAGAGGAGGTGATATATAAGAAAAGGATTAGATATAGTGGTGGAATGGATCAAGAACTTACCTGAAGAAGTGACATTTGAACTGAGATATAAACAAGAGTGGAAATTAACTTGTTCAACTGTGGTGGGGATGTGTGTTGCATTCTAGGAGAGAAACAGTTTACTCAAAAGCCCCGAGGCAGGATGTATTATGCATGCCATATTCTAGAAAATAAAAGGAGCCTATGTGACTGTAGTGCAGAGAGTGAGAAAAGCGAGGTGGGTATGCTCAGGAGTTGGGTCATTATCTTAAAAGCAATAAGAAGCCATCCAAGTCTTATTAATTGGGGAATGATATAAAAAATATATGAAAATCACATTATGACTTCAGGGTGTAGAAGACTGAAAGATGAAGAAATAGGGGAACCAGTAAGGGTGAAACGTGAACCAAGGTGATGAATAGTGGTACCTTAGCTTATTATGCTAATGAAAAAAAATGTTCTGAGAAGAATTTAGAAAATAAACTACATAGGACTCGAAAATGGATTGAATGTGTACGGTGAGAAAGAATACTCAGGGATGACTCTGGGGTTTCTGGCTTAAGGTGGTTTTGCCATTGACTTGGGGCACACACATAAAGGAGAGATCATGAATTTGATTATAAACATGTTGAGTTGGAGACGTTAGTAAAACTAACAAATGGAGAAATTGAGAAGTCAGGTGTTTACATGCAGTTGCAATTGAGAAGAGAGATTTGGGTTGGAGGTAGAGAGAGGTCTGGAAGTCGTTGATGTAGTGGTGGTAGATTCATGCTTGGGGCATAGCTGAGGCTTTTGGTGGAGGGGGTTTAGAATGAGTAGAGAGAGGGGCTTAGGACTGAGCTTTGAGGGACTGTAACAAAAGAGTGAAAAGGAGTGGTCACAGAGCTCATCACCTATGGCCATTGTGCATAACCCAGTGTTTATAGCCCCAGTGTGACACATGGTACAGAAAAACAAGGGTCACTTAAAAATTATTTATTCATTCTCAAGAAACACCTACTGAGTGACAACCATTGAACTAGGTACTAAAACTAATTCAAAGAAGAGGAAGGTATAGTCTCTGCCCCAAAGTATTCCATAATCCAGGGGGACATCAAGCTGTCAGGCTCTCGCTCCTCTACTTGATGAAAAAAATATGGGGCCATGGAAAAATCCATATCCCACTCCCAGAGAAACAACCATCCCTTTCTGCTGAGCCTTTGGATTTCCAAAACACAGTGCTGTTATCAACCTTGAACAAACCATCACATTGATGCTTTGAGGAATCAACAGTCAGTTTGTCAATCAATACCCACCTGGAGAAGCCTGAACCTTCTATATGTAAGAAGGGCCTTCCAGGAGCAGGACCAAATGAAAAAGGGCTCAAATCTTTTATTTTGAGTGTGGTCTTCAAACTTGCTTTGACTTTGGCATCACATGGGGAATTTAAAAAATTCCAATGCCTAGATCTTGACTTAATTGGTCTGGGATGCAGCCTGGGTATTAGGATTTTTTTTTTTTTAAAGAGGCCTCAACATGATTCTTTTGCCCACTGAAGATTGAAAAATTGCTGGTTTCAAGCAATTAAAACTAAAAAACTCACCCTCCCTTGTCCATACCAGCTTTTTCCTTGTACGCTTACCTGGAACAGACCTTTGATTGTCTATCAAATCTGAGCTTAAGTCACCTACCTATTCTGAGTCTTGTTCATCACATTTTTATCTTTCTGATTCTATCATAAGTCTTTATTCTTAGCAAAGACCATAGCTACAATCTAAGTTCCATCCCATATAAAAATAACAGCAATTACATGCCGGCCTTTGGCCTCCATACAAATCTACATACTTAATGTAATTTGAACCTTATTCAGGAAATGTCTACTATTTGGGAACAGGGACTAAGGCAGAGTCAAGCATAATCTGTGTACTAGGGCTTTGGGGAGGTAGAGAGTTTTGGAGGCTTGGGTATGGGGAATGAGCAAGGGAACCAAATTTGGACTTCATGATCAGATTAGCTGCAATCCTAATTTGACAGTGAGTTACCATTGTGACACTCAGTCATCTCCTGCCTCTGGTCACTATTGTACAGGAGAAAGCAGCTCTTGAGAGTTTGTTTCTATAGATAAGTCTCAAGTTCCCTCATCTTTGGAGAAAGGGGTACTAACTTGACTGATCCAAACTTTTAGATTCAGTTATTTTGATTTTGACATGTCCTCAGGAGGAATCATTAAACATTCATGGCATTGCATCCAAGAAGTTCTAACATTGATGTCTTCACTCCTGTGCGGACACACCAGCTAGAGACCAGCAGCAACACACCTGTAGTAAAACAAAGATCCGTTTATTGCTTGCTGTAGCCAAGGAGACCACATACCATGGGAAGCCATGATTATGTTTGAGAGCAGGGAGTTAGGAAGGGCTTATTATAAGAGTTGGGTGTGTGTGAAGTGATTTGGGGAGGAATTCAAAGGAACAGAGGTCTGGAATGTGATCTTTCAGAAAGCAGGGAAATTAGATGAATGGGTATCTTAATAATTTTTATTTAGGGGGAGAAGGAATGGAGCAGAGCTGGAATTGTCATTGGAAAAACAGCAGTTGTAATTTGTATTTTCTGGGAGGAGAGATATGGTCATTTTTGGGCTTGTACAACCTCTTTGTTTTGATCTTTCTTCAGACATTTTTTTTGGAGTCTTGTTTCTGTTTTGTTTATATTACGGTGAGTCCATTAGTCAGAAAGATCTATCAACAGATTTTAAGAAATTATGTATTCATTCCTAAAACTGCATTTGTACTGAGTAGATCATAATACAAACCATTATTCTAAATAGTGTATTTCTTTCTCCCCCCTTTCTTACCTTTTCACCTCCTCCTTTCTTCCTTCCTTCTAAACCTTTTCAATAATTCAAACCACACACCTAACAACTAACCAGCCAATACTTTATTATGCACCAGAGACTAGCCTAGTACATTACATTTCTATTGCAACGTAACAAATTACCACAAACATAACAGCCTAAAACAACACAGTTTGTAAGTCATAGTACAGTAGGTCATAAGTCCGGATATTTCACGACTGGATTCTCTACTCAGGGTCTCATAATGCTAAAGTCAAGTTGTCAGCTGGGCCGACTGCCTTTCTGGGGGTGCTAAGGAAGAGTCCACTTCCAAGCTCATTCAGGTTTTGGCAGGATTCAGATCCTTGAAGCTGGAGGATCGAGGTCTTGTGTGCCGTTGGTTAAGAACCATTCTCAGCTCCTAGAGGGCACCTGCAGTTCCTTGCCATATGTTTCTACTACTAGTAGTAGTCTTTTCAGTATGGTCTTTTGCTACCATTTCAACCAATGTTCCTAAAGCTGATGAATTGTACCATACGAAAGCAAAGTTCTCTCTCTCTCTCTCTCTCTCTCTCTCTCTCTCTCTCTCACACACACACACACACACGTATATATAGTATTCATTTATCAAGAAAACTGGTCACTTTGCCATGGAAACATAGTTATTGTGCAAAATTATTTTTGCTACCTTCTAATCATTATGTAGACCAAGCTTGTCCAGCCTTTGGCCTGTGGGCTGCATGTGGCCCAGGACAGCTTTGAATGTGGCTCAACACAGAACTGTAAACTTTCTTAATACACTATGAGATACTTTTGTGATTTTTTTAAATTTATTTTTTTTGCTCATCAGCTATTATTGGTGTTAGTGTATTTTATGTGCAGCCCAAGCCAATTCTTCTTCTTCCAATGTGGCCCAGGGAAGCCAAAGTTTAGACATCCCTGATATAGATGCTTATTAGCTTCTAAATTTTTGTTATTAGTTCAATTTTTTATTTGAGGAATCAGACAGTGAATACTTACTGTCTTCAGAACATATTCTCAAAGCTTTGAGTTCTGCTCATTTTTGTTCTAGGGTTCTATTTATTAAGAAGACATATTCTAAATGTAAAAATACAACAGTTTAATGTAGCTATATGCCTGCCTACCCAAACCCAAGTCAAGGTTCTACACACAACCTCAGAAGTGCATATTCATTTTTTAATTAATTAATTAATATAAGTATTTGTTTTTAAAACTATGCTGAGAAATAGATGGCTTTTTATCCAATTAATTCTTAATTGTGCTCCAGACACCCAGATCCAATATATTTTTTTGCACAGAAAGTCATTTTGAAACAGTTGCTCTTTTATTTTCCTCCCTCCATGCAGTATAGCTGTCTACTGATTATTCTTTCCTGTTAATTGCTCTTGAGCATTTTATGCTAATCTTCCCAACTATTGTTAGTTAAATGTTGTTCTTGTGATTTTATAAGGCAATGGTACATCATTTAAGTGTCTAATGCTAACATACTGTCCTACTGTAGCAAATGCAAAAATATTTTATTCCCCTGGGGTGAGGTGGAAGAAAGGAAATCGAAACTTCTGTCTTTCTGGGTCTTTTTTTGTGAGAAGTTCTATTTGTTGAAAGCATAAAAATGGTAGAGCAAGATAAAATGATGAAGTCATTCACATGATGGCTACTTATAACAAATCAAGTGTACCATACACAGAGGAATGGGCTAAGAAGGTTTATTTGCTTGATAGTTAAAATCAACACTAGATCATTGTTATCTGTTCTTTCCTAGATCTGTTTTACCAGTTCCCATTCTACCATTTATTTCCATATGTTATCTGTCTACTATTAGCTCTCTCTCTTCTCTCTCTATTAGACACCAACGGCAAATACTGATACCTAACACACACACACACACACACACACACACACACACACACACACACACACATGTTCCGATTCTGGCTACCTTCCATTGAGAGAGAGAGAGAGAGAGAGAGAGAGAGTAAAATTCATTGTAAATGTAAAAGAGCCTTACAACCTGATTTATTATATGAAATATTAAAAAAGAGAAAATAGCTTTACAAAATACACTTTTACCTAGACTTTTCTTTCCAGAGCTAATAATTAAACTAAGGTTATTTACCTTGCTGCAGAAAAATGAAAGTATATATTTAAAGCCTGCTTCCTTAAAATGAAATGTAAATGTTTTGAAACTTAAACTTATTTGAAAAATGCTTTCCAAGCTAGGACACTGAGTCATCCTCAATTTCTTCCTCTTTCATCCCTTCATACTTTGTCACTAGATACTATTGATTCTACCTCTGGAATATATCTGAAATTTCTGCTTTTTGTTCGACTGCTATTCCTTTTATTTGTGTCTCATTTCTCTCTAGGATCATAGTAATTGCTTACTTAGTCTTTTATAGATTTTTTTCAACAAATATTTATAGAGCATTCACTGTTATGTGTAACTTATTTTTAAAAACTGTCACCATTCCATCTCCTGTCCAGTAACATGTGAGCTATGCATGTATGCATACATGTATGCATGTATGCATGTATCCCGCTATACATGTAATATCGCCATTTGGCAGTCTCATTAGTATTTTGCACTTAACTTATCCAAAGCAAAAAAGAATTCATTCCTCCTGAACCCCTATCCTGCCAACTGTTTTTTCTCCCTCTTTTCAGCAAATAGAACTGTCAGCTCTCAAGTAGCACAAATGATAAACCTCGGCATCATCTTTGATTCATCCCTGTTCCCTCCCCCTTATCCAATCTTTCTGCAAGTCCTATTGATTTGGCTTCCAACATCTATCTTGAATCAGTCACTTCTCTCCTCTGAATCCGACCACCTGCTTCAAATCCAAATGCTGTCATTTACTAGCTGTGTGACCTTGGGTAATTAATGTCTGCAAGACCCGGTTTCAAATGCAAAATGAGACTTTTTAAAGAAAAAGATAAACATTATTTAAAAGCATTCTAAAATGTGGTTTTATCTATTAAAGGCCAAAGTCTGACTGAGTGAGGAAAAATGTGTACTGATTTGGCCTCTTTATCCCCTCCAAACTGATTTATTTTGACAGGGGAAGGAAAGGGGAGTTACTGGATTCTCAGTGGTAGTGCTGTCAATTCCTGGGGGTTGGAGTGTTTGGACTTCTCACAATGATGCAGAGTTTCTACTGGCATTTTGTTGGTGGTTGCAATAATAGAATTGTCTTCCTTCCACATGACTTTTAAATATTCTATTGCATTAAGAAACCGAGTTAGCCTTGATGTATAGTAGAATTTCAAAATAGAAAGCAAACTTTTTCTTAAATATTTTACTTTATAGAGAAGTATTTTGATCTGACATTTAAAAAGAAGGTATAGCTCAACTATGAGAATCACACTTCTCTGTTGTTTTTTTTCACTCCAAAAACCTCTAGTTTGTCATCTCTGCTTCATTTAAGGTTATTCCCCTCTTTTTCTTATTACATGTATGTTTACATCAGTTCTATTCTTATTTATTCTATCATTATTTTTAATTCTAGTATCCACCAACACCTCTGTTCTTTCATTTTCTTCTTGAGAGGGATGGCTCTGAACGTACTTATATCCAAACACGATACTTAAGAGATAAGCATTTGACTACTTCTTTATGTTCTCAGGCTTGAGTATTTACATGTTGAAACACACAGTATTCTATTATTAATTATTTTCTTTTTATATGTTCTTTACATTACAATTAGGGCATTATGGTAGTTTTTGCAAAGTTATGTGTGTAGGTAGGTTCCAATATTCATGCAATATAACTTGTGATTATTAAAGATTATTTCAAAATATTTGTTCTATGAAAAGAAAGGGGAGAAAATAAGCACAAACTTGAATTGAATATCTACCCCCAAAAGACAAAGGTTAACTGAGAAGTGACTGAGTTTAGTTGGATACTTTTCAGTTTTCTCTATCTCAATAAATGGAATCTTAAAGCAAAGTTTCATTCTGTTACTAGAAAATGAAGGAAGTTACATCATTCCATATCAAATTTATGGACTTATGACTGTAAATTATTTTCCCCACTCATCCTTGTCCAAGCTCCCATCATCTCTTGCTTATAAAACTGCACTGGCCTCCTAACTGGATTCCTTGTTTTCTTTCTTCCTAATCCTAACCTTTTCTTCATGGAGCTGAGTGAGCTTTTAATACCCATCAGTCATGTCTCTTCCTTGTTTACCCTCCACCCCCCATGCCCCTGCCCCCAATGGCTCCTTTGAACCTGTTTTCATGGCTCTGAATGATCTGGCCCCAACCGCCCTTCCTTATTGCTTTCTCTACCTTGAGCCCAACAAGGTCTTTCCCATTCCAGAGCTTTGCACTTCTCCTGCTTAGAAAGCTCTTCTTCAGATGTTGGACAGGACTGGTTCATTCTAGTTCTTCGGGGCTCAGCCCTTCTGCCTCTGCCTAGCAACATCCTTTTTGGACTGCTCAATGGACATGACTGCCTGCTTCTCACCATCCCTGTCATTTATTCTTTGTCACGCAACCCTCCTTATTTACCGTGATAGCACTTGTAAGCGTCTTAGTTGACATCCCAGTTGACGTTAACTCCATCCTTCCAATTGTGTAGGCACAGAACCTTGGCATCATCCTTGGTTCCCCCTTCCTCTTTTTTTATTTTATTTATTTTTTATATCTTTTTAATATTTATAGAGTAATTATTTTATCTTCAGTGCATATTTATTTTTATTTTACTTTTGACAGATAGAGAGAGAGACAGAGACAGAGACAGCTAGAGAACCGAACTGTGGGAACTCCCCAGTTCAGCATGTGGGTCCTGCCTGGGCCGGAGCCGGGATTCGATCCTCGGTCCTCGGGGCCTCAAAGCGAGCGCTCAACCCGCTG
>PVKE010000616.1:72537-132603 GCA_004027555.1 Craseonycteris thonglongyai | reverse complement strand
TTCAGTGCATATTTATTTCTATTTTACTTTTGACAGATAGAGAGAGAGACAGAGACAGAGACAGCCAGAGAACCGAACTGTGGGAACTCCCCAGTTCAGCACGTGGGTCCTGCCTGGGCCGGAGCCGGGATTCGATCCTCGGTCCTCATGGCCTCAAAGCGAGCGCTCAACCCGCTGAGCCGTCCCGGCTTTCCCCTCTCTTCAATTCTTGTCACCTGCCAATTCCTACTGTCAGCCTCAGCTCCAGGACACCTCTTTTGTGTAGTCTGTCTTGTCTCTTCCAGGTGCCTTTCCCTAAAATAACCTGCATAACCCCATTATTATCACTACCAAATTGTGTTTCCTATTCCTTTCCCAAAGTTGATCACAGGTGGACATTTTTTTTATTTTAAAGTTTTAAAAATATATTGAGATCCCACCACCCTAACACAATTACTTTATCTTTGTGTATTTTTTTTTTATCTTGTTTGTCTTCACTCATAAACATAATGATCACATAACCATAAATTTGGTACCAGACCTGGATTTCATTCTTGAGTAGTCGATATTGAATTATAGCCATGTGTAACCACAATTTCTTAATGAGGATTGTAATAAATATATCATGGACCTACTGTGAAATTAAGGAAGACAAATACATATCATAGCACTTCATAAGTTGTAGGGTCCTATACAAATAGAATGTCAATATGATTACAAATGATTAAATCTTTAATCTAACAAATGATCGCCAATAAATACAATAGACCATCTGAAAAAGAATGTAAGAACTCTGTAAATGTTTTGCATGACTCCTTCAGGTCTAAATCTTTACATTAATTTTGAACTTGCCCACAAAACAGATATATAGTAAGACAAGCTGTATCAGTTAGATACCATTTACTAAAGCATCCGAATGACCTGAGTCATGTATCTGAGTGCATAGCAATTTTATTATTCTATTTGTAAGGTGATGAATTACCTGGTGCAATGCTTTCTGGATTTGGGGGGCTTCGTGGATCCGGGGTGTTTGGGGGAGTAAACGGGGCTTGCTGTGAACCACCTTCCAAGTGGCTTCTGTCGAGTTTCCCATTCTGCATGGCAAGATTGTACTGTATTTGATCAAAAGTAAATTCTGTTGAAAACTCAAAAATATTAGACACAGGAAAAGAAAGGATCACATGTGTCAGCCTGCACTTGTATATTTAGAATTTAAATACAGGGCCATGTCATTGTTTCATGGGGCCTCAACAATGTATGTGGTCATTGGTTGTGCTACTGAACTTTTTCTAAGTTCCTGAAATGTGTCCATGAAGTGAATTTCACCAAAACTTACAAATCATTCTACCTACATTAATTTAAGAATTTTAATACTGACCATCTGTATAGACTTTCTTCTGAGGATTAATGATGAGCAGGAAGGTCAACTCTCTCTAAGTAATCATTAACTATCAGGTGACACCCACTACCTCTATTGTTAAGTATTTAAACAAAGCCTTATCATAGTGGGGTAGTGACATTTCATTATGACATGAGCCTTAAGTTTTAGAGCTCTGTTACGTATGATTTCCTTCAGGAAAAAATGGAAAGACAAATAAAAATGTGTTTTATTTTATGTCAGTTAAGGTGACTGACCCTAAGTAAAATAAAACTAGAGCAGATTTTACAGCTTACAAACATATAAGTGATAAGCACATGTATAATGTATTTTACATGATTTCTGTTGAAATATCAATAGAAATAGAGAGCTTTTTAAAAGCATGTCCTATAACTGTGACAAATACATAATAAACGTCATTTTTAGCACAAAATAAATACATATTCAGAATCCCAATGTGTTTAGTTTGGTCTGATTTCAAAATTATTTTTTATACTATACTTTCTCTTTTCCCAATATTATTTAAGGTTTCTAGGGACTTCAGAAAGTCCATAGTTACTATATACATATGTAGTCTGAACTGTAAAATGTGGATTATTTTGCTTAATATCCTTTTGCAATGATTTACAGAGGAGAATTTTAATTATCATGAAGCACTCTTTTGTTTCATTTTCCCCTGAATTATTTTCTTCACCTATTTTCTTTTTTTCCTTTTTATGTAAGAAGTTCGTCAGTTTACAAACTAAAGCTTCAGGATTGGCTTATGTAGCAAGCACCATGTCTTCGTTTTTTTTTTTAATGCACATTTCTTGTTATTGTTTGTGTCAGACTGTTTGTGTGGCTTGAAATTGTCAGTTTCTGGGGAGTAAAGTCAGCCTAAGCCATGCTTGTTTTTTTCTATTTTTAAAATGGTACTTAACATTTGAACAAATGACATTGATCACTAGGGAGTTGATTCATATTTTCATCTAAAGATGCTTTAAGATCATTGTCAATAATTTGCAATACTAGTGATGAGAGCATATGTTGTGTTCATAAGGATATTTTTGCTGTCATTGGGCCTTCCTTCAGTACTGTAGTTAAAGCCATATTTAGAGATGTTAATGTCAGTAATGAAGACTGGCATTATTCATTCATTGAGATATCTAAACGAGTAGATGACTTTTCAAAGAATTCCCTTCAGCCACCTTATTTTATATGACTCTTTAAAGCTGTTGTCATTATTGAAAGAATATGATTATGTAATCAGACTCGTCAACTGAGACAGAGATTATTTTAGACTCATGCTGTATTAGCCACCAATTTTTTCTAAGAGGATACTGGGCATAATTATAGAGTAACATCACACTTGTCTATGACTTCAAATGAAAAATCATTTCTCATAAATGTAAATACTGTAGTTGAGTAAGCTTGGATGTCTATCTGAATTCATAATTACATCAGATTCAATTTATAGCTGTTGAAGGAGGCTTATTATTGTGAAAAAAATAAATATATAAACTATTTGATTTAAGATGTCCTCTCAACATTTACTGTTAAGCAGAAACATAACAAAGAAAATAGCAATTTGTGGAATTAATAAAATTTTAGCATTTGTAGTTATGGATGTTAGTTCTGTAAGGTGTTTAGAAACTATGGTAAAAGATCTCAGCGAAATCAGTCTATTTGCTGTAAAGAAGTGAGCTGTCCTTTCAAAACAACTTATTAGTGGTGGCAGCTGGTAAGTTTTCAGGTTTAAATTCATAAGTAAACTTAGACTTCTCATAGATACAGGAAGAAACTCTCAGTAAATATAACATATGTGTTGTAGTTTCCACCATCACTTCATATTCAAAGCCAGCACAATATTCCTTTGGGATTCTCTAGGCCTAATATTTTAGTTTTAAAAACATTTCCCCAAAGCTAGTTTTCCTACTTAGGGACATCTCCCCCTGCAGTCTCTCTACTTAGTAGTTTAGATGAATGTGACATTAAAGCAAGAGGCAAGACATAGTCTCATTGGTTTGTTTTGCTTATTAGCTTTCCGTTGAGGAAAGCTTTTGTCCAAAGAGTTGTGTCCACGTCGCTTTTGTGGTTAATTGGCACCAGGCTTTCGACACAACAAGGGATTAATGCTTTGAGAGGAGGCCCAGTGTGTCTATAGTTCTAGGCAGGCGTCTGTGGGAAGATGTATTCAGCCAATAAAGTGTTTATACTTACTGGGTGGAACGCTGTGTGCTGGAGAAGTGTTTGTGTCCCAAACATTGAACTGGTGGTGGGTGGTAAGACCAAGTCCGTTTCAGTTCCGCCAGTCCCCACTCCCTGCCCTCCCTTATGACAGAACAGAGCATCCTCTAGAACCAGATCTACAAGTTACAATAACCCTACTGAGTGAAAAGGACACCCAATCATGCGTGGGACGTCTTTTGTTTACCCACCTAAGCTACTCACTGTCATGAAAAAAAACCCAAAACGTGTCTGACAGGGTCAACAGACAGAAACCACATGTTTGGGAATCTGGTAATTCCTATAAATTTAGAACGGCTGCCCATTTATTTGGATACCACGTGATCAAGTTGCACTTACATTTATTTGTGCTTTCGATTCATACTGGAAGTTTTCAAATGTGTATTTGTCGGATCTTCTCTGTCGCATCTTAAATAGTCGGGCACCGCGGTTACTGAGATGAGATAGTTCTTCCAACATGATGTCTCTGGGGATGCTGACCTTTTTGCCTAGGTCCATGCCGTCCACATCTGGAAAAGGACATTCAGGTGTGTGAGTACCCCAAGATCAGCAGGGTAACCACTTTTTTAAATCCCATCGTTTATCGCTTGCTGTTTGCCAGGTGCACTGACTGCAATGCAGGCTCTTTACTCAGACTGCCTGGGGTTGAATCCTGGCCTCTCTACTGTCTAATCATGGGCTCATAGACACGTTGCTTGTTTTTTCTAAATGTCAGTGTCCGCATCTCTAAGACGGGGCTACTCATAATCATATCTACCACAGAGGGTTGACACGAGGCTTACATAAACCGTTTCCTATGAAGCAGTTCGCGTGGTACTCGGCACATAAAAAGAGTGTGTGAAAACCAAACTGCTGTTGCTGGCAGTGGAACTTCCTGTTTCTGTGCTTAGTGTGTTTTTAAACAGCACTGCTTTAGTTCTCTTAATGTACTCTGGCTCCCCGCATTTTCATGTACCAGTTTGAGCCAGCCCTATTTGCTAGAATGCCGACCCTTCTCCCCATACCACCCTATTCCCTGTCTCTGTCGTTCAACAAAGCCCCAGAGCTCTTACCCTTGCGAGGCTATAATAAGGTGTCCACAGGGGTGGTGTCAGAGAGGCCACCAGGGAGCTGGGACTTCCGTCCCTGTGGGCCAGTCACCCTCTGCAGAGTACGTGAACACCATGTGGGGGTTCTGAGCTCCTGCCCCCCAGCAGTAACTAAGAGGCCTCCCTTCTTGCCAACTCCGCAGCGATGCCTCTTGGATGGTAGCTTGAAGTTGGCCATGGTAGGAATATTCATACCACAGAAATTGGCAAACTTCACGCACTAAGGCATTCCTCCCCCTTAAACAACCAGTAGTTAAATATTTACTAGCATGCTACTAGATGCAGGCATGTGTAAAGTTAATATATTTTGCACAAACAAACAACATAAGACTTAAGCTAATTCCCTTCCCTTCCAGTAGTTAAACTTATGATGTAACCAGAGCAGGAGTTTCAGACCGTCTGCGAGGTGGGGAATCCAATGTATGAACATTCTCATTACTTAAATTTTCAGAGTGAAGAAAACTGTCAACTGGGCACATAGAGTTCAAGTTCAGCTGTTCCCTGCCCTTTATTGCAAACCCCTGTGTAGGGTCTGAACCGGGTGCGTAATCTGGATGCCTGATAAATGATATAATTTATTCAGGATGCGTGTCCTTGACCTGATGGATTAGAAGGTTGTCTTTGTGGCATTAGATCATCTATTGAAAATAATAGTGTCAGGCATACTTTCCTGTTGATGTCATTTATAGTGATCCACAATTTTCCATTTATTCTTTGAGATTTTATAAGACTTCACCTACTAGATTTTGCTACTATTTCAAGAAAGTCAATGACTATCTATGAATAAATATTTACTTATAAAAAGATAACATAACTTTAGGGTCTTGGCCATAATCAAGTTAATTTCCACAAACAAACAAACAAAAAAACCACAATTTTAATCTACTACAAATATTAAATAATTTTTATCAATATTTTTTCTCAGTAGTGTCCTCAAATGTACATTTTGTGGTTATATCTTATACAAAAACATTCAAATATTTTTATTTTTGAGTATACTTTTTTTTTTCACTTTTCATACTGTGGAGCCACATTGCTATGAGTACTAGAAACCTAAAGGAAAATCAGATTTTATTGGGAGAACTTCAATGATCATTGAAAATGTTCCTTTTTCAGACCCTGGGCTTAAATCCCTCTAAAAGGAAGCATTCTTTTCTTCTTTCTTTTCCTTTCACATTTATTTCATAGGTGAACTTTTTTTTTTAATTCTATTTTATTTATTCATCTAGTTATTTATTTAATTTTTGACAGAGAGAGAGAGAGATACAGAGACAGAGACAGAGAGAGAACTGAACTGGCGGAGCTCCCAGTTCAGCATATGGGTCCGCACGGGCCGGGGCCGGGATTCGATCCTCGGTCCCCAGGGCTGCAAAGTGAGCACTTAACCCACTGAGCCATCCCGGCTTCCCCAGGTGAACGTTCTAATGCTAAATCAACAAAGATTTGTGTGTGCACAGGAGGGTCTATATTCCTAATTTGAAATTTTGATTCTGCCAAAATTTTGTATTTAGTAAAGATCAGTGAATCCAATTCACAGTTTGTAAAAGGACCCACTTACAAATAATTGTAATAGGATAAAGAAACTTTTAAAATTGTTTCCCCAGAATTCACTGGCAGCTCCAATTCAGTGGAGTGGGCGAAACCACTGGAGGGGCGTTTACGGAAACTGTGTAGGGTGGTCCTGTGGGTTTAGTTACGAGCCTGCCTGAGGCCAGGAGATTTTCTCTGTGCCTGCAAAGGACGCTTCTGCCTACCTAAAGGCAATTGGCCTGTGTGGCTTGGATAATAATCCATAAAATATACCTTGTTGCATGAGGCGACATATTATATAAAGGGTATTGAATAAAAAGTATAATACTGATGTTCTATACATTAAAAAAGTTGATATCGAGGCTCACCTGGGATTTTTTTTTTTTCTATTTCTTATCTCTGTCTTGATTTAAGTTCTAAGACTCTTATAAATTTTTCAAAAATTTACTGTGAATTAAAATACTCTCATTTAAGCTCTATACACCTATAAACTTCTAAGAAATGAGACTACCAATGCTATGAATTACACAGACAGAATAACCCAGTGCTCTTTGTAGGATGTACGTCTAGAACATATGAGAGTGAAAAAGACAACAAAGAATTAGAATGAAGGGATGGGATGGCTAGAAGTAAACACTGTAACCCAACTTCAGTGTAAAGTAGAATTGACCCTACTTTTTTGGAGGGCCTTATTAGAGGCTTGACAATCTAGGGCATGCTCAGAAAACCTATGAATTCACAAGGTACTACTGAATACCAAATTTCAAAACAAATTGTGCTTATTCTTAGGGTTATGAGAATGTTAATGTGAAATTTTAAACCAAAAAAAACTTACCAAGTTGTACATTAAAGCATTCTGTTATTTTTCTGCCTCAAACTTTTTGTTTGATTTGTGGTATTTAAGTCCCCTTCCTCCCATCCTCATTTGAGGACTTGATTCATTATAGTATAAGAGATGCTTATGCAAGAAAAGTAAAAGGGGTTGCCATGGCCTTTCACCTGGAATTTGAGATTTTACACTCTTCTCCTGAAAGAGCCCTGGCAATTGATGTCAGTATTATCGTTGCTTTTGTTATTGGTGGAGAAACTCAGACACGCCAATTTTCGGCTTCAGCCCATAGCTCAGTAGATTAGAACCACACAACTGGAGAGTTGGATGCATGAGCAAATCCCACCTCCTGATTTTCAGATGAGGAAGCTGATGTCTGGTCTGGACCTCAGGACTCTCGGTACCATATCAACAACAGCACTTCATTTAGAGTCTGGACTTCCTGTTTTCACAAAGCTAAACACTCTTCCTGAAGTCACAACAATAGTCTGCCCAGATCTCTTCTGCGTGCTGGGTAAAGCTATTCACCAGTTCCGAGGGCGGAGAAGATACAAAGCCAAAAAACATACCAAAGACATGCTCGCAGAGCCCAGGTGAGGAGGCTGAAGGGTGACCCCGGCAGCCTCACAAGGCTCTGTGGTCTTCTCTGTTTCTGAAGCCCTTCTTTTTTTTTTTTATATATTTTATTTATTTATTTATTTTTATTTTTGACAGAGAGAGAGATACAGAGACAGAGACAGAGAGAGAACTGAACTGGGGGAGCTCCCAGTTCAGCATATGGTTCCGCACGGGCCGGGGCCGGGATTAGATCCCTGGTCCCCAGCGCTGCAAAGTGAGCGCTCAACCCACTGAGCCATCCCGGCTTCCCCTCTGAAGCCCTTCTAAACCGTCAGCAGGCCCTGCGCCTGGTCTCAGTGACATCATACTCCCAGTTCTTCTCCTGGTGTTTTACTTCCAGGTGATTTCCCCCACTATTTCTGGACAGATGCACTTGTTCTAGAGCACCTCTCCTTCCATCCCATTTCCCTTCTCTTCATCTGTCAACGTATTGCTCCCTATCCTTTTATCCTTCTCTCTCTCTCTCTCTCTCTCCTTCAGCATTCAGCTCTCAAAGGAGCTACTGAGTGAGCAAGGAAACATTTACAGATTCAGGTAAACAGCACAGGGCTGGTGGGCATTAGCTGTTGACAGCCATCTTTCCTCGGCCTCACAACACGTGCATGCACAGATAATGGCAAATGTTTATGCAATTTTGTCTGATTTTTAGAATAGCACTTGTTAGATGCAGCAACATGGCTCTGATACTTCTGTGTAAAGCACGAGATTTTGTATCACAACAGTGACCCAGGACAGCTACTACCACTGCCTCTGATACTAATGATGATCATGACAATGATAGAGGTGGTCAGTCAGAATACAGCCTTAATATTAGTGGAGACTTTTTATTAATTATTTTGGGGAGTGTGGTATATTTGTTCCTGATACAGAATTTGACACCAAGCATAATGGATCTACAATGAGTTACAATTTGGGGTGTAGTTAGTAGAGGCTGAGGGTGATCTCCATTTTTATTCCTTCTATCCGTTTCTACGAAATTAGTCTACAAGGACTAGATTTTTCAGTAATTCTGTGAGGTTATTTCTCCTTCAGATAGGATGAATGCTCTGGTGTGAAACTCTCCTTTTTTGAGTCCGTCTTTTCCTACTGATTGGATCACAAAGGCTCACTAACCTGCAGTCTCTCTCCCACAACAAGAACTGGACTGAACCTGCACCCCATGTTCAGAAGACAGCTTGTTTAGCCATCTCATTGCCACATTCCATTCTCCTCTAGGCTAAGTGTTTTTGAAAGGTGATATAAATAAAGAAATGAGTTCTAATACTACAAAACAAAATTCCTGAAGCACAAGGGGAGATGGGCTTTGAAAATGTTCTCCTCTGTTCATTTTTATAAAGGATAATTCAGTTCAAATTTGATCGATTTAGTCTTATAATTAAGTTTGAAGGAGTTGCATGCTTTATCCTCCATCACCCAGGTTTGTCCTGCTCTGAAGTGTTTGAAAGTTGGGAGGATTCCGCCCAAAAAGACTCCTCTGCAGCCCAGGTCTCATTTCTGCATCCTGAGGAAAAAATGATGCTCCCTCAGCTCCAGGCCTCTAAACAGCACACCCTGTACAGATAGGCAAGTCCCCCCTGAGATGTCAGAGGGAGTAAGAGAAGGGGAGTATTTAAGCTGGTTCCTAAAGTACTGCAGCTATTTTATCTGAGAGGAGCTAAGAAAGGGTTGTGATTACCCCTGTGCTATCTGGCACACTTGAGCTCCAAACAAGGACAGAGCATGTGACCCCACTTGAGGGGGGCGGAAACCTACCCATGACTCTAAAGGGCGGGCTTCAGCAGACTTCGGGGCCCAGGATCTATGGTGGTGAGGCTGTAGTTCTCAGGGTTTTTTCCCCTCTTGAGATATAATTGTATGTTTTCCTTTATATGTTATACACGTGAAAACTATCGTAAAAAAGAAAAAGATATTCTTATTCTTGTAGGTCTGTGTCCAGACTAACAAGACTAGAATCCAGCACTGATTTAAACTGGGAATTCATTAAACGAATCAATTGACTTATGATTATGAGGCAATGAAAAGATGGCCACTTCTGAAGTCTAGTTTTAAGGTAAATAACGTGATCTCAAACTCAAGGGATCATCTGATTTTTACCTATGGATCAGGCAGACTACAAACACAATTTCAAGTAAACTGCGTGAAGCAGGAAATACAGAGAAGCATAAGTATTGTAAAGAAGCATGTGTTTTGTAACTTTGGATTCATTCCAGCCCTGGAACCTGATTTTGGGTTATTCTCTCTTGATTCCAAACTAGTGTGACATCACAGTAAAACAGGGGGCTAAGTTCAGTCCAGCATGCCAAGTTCGTATTGCAGAAAGTAGACAAGAAGACTTAACAACAGGACTAACTTGTTAACAAGACTGCACTGAGTGGGGAGCATCTCATACGGTCTGCGATTGGTTCTATTCCACTTTCTTTAGGGAAGGTGAACCATGCAATCCCTTCCACATCCGTACCCTCTGGCCTCCAGCAGCCCTCATGCCTCCGGGCCTCAGCATTGTCAGGGGAGAGGTTACACTCCTTAAACTCCACAGATCTACGGGGTGGAGGTGGAGGGGTAAATCAGCCATAAAGGGGGCTGGGGAGACTACTTACTTTTAAAATTGATACTATCAAAGGATAGTATCAACTTTGCTCATGGACAAAGTTGAATTTCCTTTATAGCAATCAAAGTACAATATATAAAGCATTACTTTCTAGAGTTATTTGCTAGAATTTAAAGAACAGGAGAGAGTGGACTCTCACCTTGCACTTAATTTATATTCAAAAGTATTTTGAATCATATGCTTTGAGACTACAAGAACTTTGTATGTTTCTAGAAATGATGGATAAAAGTAGATTTCTACATAACATATCTTGGTAAGTTAGTGACTAAATATGAAAACTGATTTCAGGGTTAAAGAAATTCACAATGAATATGAATTCCAACTTAAGAACTCTTGTAAAAAAAAAAAAAAGAGGATGGAACATAGTTTGAATGATTTATGTAACATAAGGTAAAATATGTCCAGATAGACCATGTGGGATGAACAATGAAGACAAACATGAGGACTGTCCAAAAGCAATGAGAACGAAGGGGCATTGAGAGAGATATTAACTTATAATGTGGAAGGCCAGACGGCAGAATGTACATCAGCTGTCGGAGAGCTTCATTCCTTTAGAGCAGTTGTTCGTCTGAAAATAGCTGCTAAATGAGAAAGGATGACTACAAAAGGATTAGTTACCATAGGCTTCTGTACACACACACCCCTAGCGCTACAGGTTTGTTAGGACAGGACAGCAAGGACAGGGGAACGGGAGCAAACCGCAGAAGCGTGGGGAGCGTCAGGCAGGGTGTGTGTTAGTGCCGAGCCACACTCACACCGCCGCGGGTTCTGAGCGATACCATTTCCATGGATTTCCTTCATGATGGCGGATGCTTGCTGCTTTCTCTGCTTCACCGTGGTGTTATGGGAGAGCATGGTTTCCTGCTCCCTGTAAGAAACAAACATTGAAGCAACATGAGGCACTCACTTGGGGGTGGCTCACAATCACCCCTGGGCAAGAGAGCATCTTTGTTCTCTAGGAGGAATTTAGGACTGCTTTCTGCTGGAGACTTTAAGCTGCATTGCTTGTCTGGTGACAGATGACGCTGACTGACAGGCATTGCCACCGTGCACAGTGTTCCGGGCCTGGTCTTACCTTACACAAGTGCAATGGTCATCGGACCATGAGAAACAGTGAGAGCTGGCCTCCTGTCCCCTCCCCCACTCTTTCCCAGTTCATCTTATTCTGTCATTGTTTCTTACTGGCCTTCGTTTGTACCAGCATCCCAGCGCATCGATTGCAGCAAACTGTCAGGATGAAGGAAGGACACCAGAGCAACCCAGAACTCTGTCCTGGTGGCCTTTTAAAATCGGCACCAACAGCTGTCCTTTAAAGCAAAGAATGACCCTTTATGAGTCACTATTCTGAACCTCCTTGGACAACTGGCTCAGAAAGCATTTTAGGAGACAATCCACTCACCTTGCTCTTAACACTGCGCTTCCCAGCAGGATGAATCCCAATTTGCGGAGGAAAGACTGGAGGTGGGATATGGATGGCACTTGGGCCCGATGGTTTTTATCCTTGAGCCTGGGAAGGCATGGTCCCTAGCTCTGCCTCAAACTGGGGACTGAGGCTTTCTGAAGAGACTGGCATCCCGCTGACATCAGCTGACTATATATAGCACCAAATCCTTCAGCCACTCATATCTTCCTGGCGAAAGAGAGGAGCAGGGCCGATTAGGTTCTCCTTTGTGTTTCTGGTTTGCGAGATGGTTGAATGAACACACAGGAAGTTTTCATGGCACACCTTTGGTTTGAAGACACAGCAGCCAAAAGGGGTTTTTTAAAACCCTTTGAAGAGGTAGCTCTTAGGCTACACCTTAATTGAGGCGGTGAGACACACCCACATGAATTAGAACAGGATGCTAGATTATTAACAATTAAAATGAAAGTACGCATGGTAATAGCTACAGGATTTCAGAAGAAAGAAAGCGATGTGGGCTGGATCCATAGAGAGATCCCTTAGGTAGGAGTGAGAACTTCCGCTGGGCTCAGAAAAATGGGTAACATCTGCATGGTGAAGTGGCATGGCATTTTGAGATGTATGATAGAAGTTGAAACATGAAGCCATCTGAGTAAAAGCCTGGACTCCTAAAGGGGCCACGCTTTGTGAAGAGACCCTGTAGAGAACCATGCCTACAAAGCTGACCCATCTCGGCCAGCTGTGGGCCAAGGACACGTGTTTGGGAGAAGCACAGGGTAGAGGGTCTGGGTGGTCTACCAGGATGGCCTCCTTGTGGTCCTGAACACAGGAGCGAGCTCTCGTCCCTGAGCTTCGGTTTTTGTGATTTGACTCTGGCCAATACGTGCTCTCCCCCACCCACCGAGTACTCAGTCTCATGTGTGCAGGACCCTGCTCAGCTATGGTTCCTCTCGGAAAACCAGAAATTTTAAAAAGATGGAAGTTAGTTTTCCCCACACAACAAGCTTAGTTCAAGGATTGGTGTGATGCACATAACACTGGGGGATGCAGTCACTCTCTAACTTTGTTCCATTACCCCTGAAATGCAGAGCCCTTGGGCCTAACTGGCTCCTCCTCCAGCTCTGGTCAGTGGGTTTGTATTTCAATCAATGGAGGGGAAAAGTAATGAGAAAAGGACACCGTCTCTCCTTCAGAACATGTCATGCTATTGCTCAGACTTCTTTCCTTTATATCCCTTTGGCCAGAACTTAGTCAAACAGCCATATGGAGCTCAAGAGAGGTTGGGAAACATTGATTTTATGCTTCGTGGCCATGTGCCCAGCTAAAATTCAGAGGTAAACTTACCACCAAAGGAGATGAATGGTTATTGAGTAACAACTTAGTTTTTGCCATAAGAATTTACCATCAATATTTTATCTATCATCTCTATCTATCATCCATCTATCTATCATCTATCTATTCTCTTTGTCATCTATCTATCTATCTATCTGCCTGATATCTGTTTTCCTACTAAAATATGAACTCTGTAAGGGCTTGGTCATTGTCTGTATCTTCAGCAGCAAGAATCATGTCTAGAATATGTTGGCACTGAATAGTCATTGACTAAATGAGTGGTTGGACATTAATTGTGGAATGCATTAAAAAGTTTGGGATTCTCTTCCTAGTATATCACATTCTTGGGGAAAACAGAGTTGTAATAAATGACTAGTCACTTGATTCTAAGAAGATGGTGGCCAGTTACGAAAGAAGTTGTTCTATGTGAGATTGAAATGGGTTATACATTTTGATGTCTGATTATAGGATTGACAGTTCAAGGTAGTAGATGGCAGTTTAAAATAACCCATGGAAATTGCTTCTAAGCAAATGTTTGCACTGAAAATATTAATCAAGTACCAATGAGAAGCCATTTTGCCAAAACCAACACATTTATAGTCCCTCTTAAGGTCCTTCAATGGTGCTTATATTCCTGGCTTCTGCCTTCACTGCAGTATGCTCTCAGTCAAGTCTCTTACTCTCATAGTTTTCTTGTCTATAAAATGGAAATTACAGTTTCTACCACACAGTGTCATGGAAATTTTACATGTAATCGCTTTAGCATTTTCTGACACAATAAAATTTAAAAAATGTTAACGTTTCCTTTTACTAATATTATCCCTGCAGTATAAAAGGCTTTAGAACCTTGAAAGAATCAACCACATTGTTCAGTAAGAAATAAAAATATGATCAGAAAACCTCAGCTTTCCTAGTTGATCCTCTGCATGCTCTTCCGTTTTATGGTATGTACAGTTCTCCCAGTTGAAAGGGTGTGTCCTCTGCGGACAATAATGGTTACGCTAACTTTAATTTCCAAAATGAAAGGAGATGTTTTAAGTGTTTTAAAGAATATAAATTACTTGTTTTTCTTAGTATTTCAATTACACTAAAATCATTTGCCTCATTTTTTAAAGCTCATTTACACATATCTCTGGTAGTGTTCTGTTTTCTGAGTTATTATTTGTTCTAGAAGAAAAGAAAGTACCAATCGCTGGCGTTGTAGTTTTCTGACACTGTACACTTCCCTTGTGCTTCGTGACACAGAGGCTAAATGTTAGGGAGAACTTGAATTGGCTGTTAGCATTTTCAGGTGGTCCATTCTGCAAGCCAATGCCTTTCCATTTCAAATCGCGTCACAGCTAATATATTTCCATTTCATCTGCACAGAGCTCTGCCTCTAGATTAAACTTCCTTCAAATTTGCCACCTCCCTTTGTCTGCAGCCCCCACTCACGCACCCCCAATACCCAGGACTGCCCCCCACCATGCACACTAAGCACTAGACAAGGACCTCTCCTGCCCCCGGGATCTCAGTCCCTAAACATGTCTTGTCTCACTAACCACTCGTGTCCTTGCAGCCTCCTAACCCCAATTTAAGCAGAGAAGCACTTGAAGTTCTCCTCAAAGCTCCGAGTCTTTTAAATTAACTGGTGCTAAAGGCAACAGATGAAGTCTTTTCTGTCCGGCAAATCAATGGGGTTCTCAGGGTCGAACATGGTTCCTTGGGAGGCAAGTGAGGAAGAAGTTTGGAGCAGAGTTTTTTAACTCCTGTAACCAGCTATTCCCACTGCCAGGGCTGCCACGGTGGCATTGGCAATGCCGTCACCACTTGCTAGACGAGAAAAAGTTCAAATAAGGCGAATTTCCTTCCACTCTCCCACCCAGCGCACATCCGCAGCACAAGGACCCATGAAAGGCAAGCTTCTTCAGCCGGCGGTAATCACAGGCCCTTCAGCCAAGCGCTGAACAAGGGCCACACTGAGCTTCCTGGCCGGGCCCTTGTTCTCCTTCTGTGTTTCTCTTCGTCCCTCTGCCAGTCTGTATTCGGTGGCCGTGGGCAGTGAGGGATTCGGGCAGGATGCGGGCGCTGGCTGGCTGCTGGGTGGGCAGGGTCACCGTTAGTGAGGCTCGGTTCTGGGCTGATGCACCGGGCACCCAAGCCGGCGGCTGCCGGGCTAGGGCTGCATGACACATCTGAGGGGGCAACCAGCCTCCAGGAACCTTCAGGCCTCCGGCCGGGCACCAACCCTGGGAGCAGAGACTCTGAAAGGAGGACAAGTGTGAGACAGCTCGGCTCCGGGAGGCTGTCTGCAGAAGCACGGGTTTCGGTTTGTGCAGAAAGCCGTCTGCCTGCTCCGGCATGCCGGATGGTCCTGTCACGTCTTCCACGGTGGCCACCTTCCTGTCCTGAGGAGGGGCTCGCCGACCAAGCCGTCCAAAGGCCGAAAGGTCACCAGCAGGTCCCTGGTGACTGTGTTGCAGGCCCAGGTGTGACAATACCAGACAGGTGGTTGAGTCTACAGTGGGCTCATTGCAGGAAAGGCCCAAGGACACAGCAGGGGTGAGGACCTGTGACAGCCGCCATTTGCTTAACGTTGGCCTGCCATCGCCCGTGTCTTGCACATGAGGAAACTGAGGTTCTGAGAGGTTAAATGCCCCACCCACCATATCTAAAAGGTACCAAGAAGGAGTTAAAACCAGGTTCTGTCTGATCCAAAGGCCCTTGCACTTTTCGGGTGGAGAAGTCTCTCTCTAATCTCGGTATTGACATCTCCCTCACTTTGAAACGAAGAAGCAGCCTTGAGCGTCGTCCGAATTATCATTTTGGTCTGCTCCTTCCCGATTCCCTTTGGAATTTAGCATCCCAACACTCGGTTTCCTTTGGCCGAGGTACTTTTTTTTAACTTATAACACCTGTGGCTCTTCTCCAACTCATGTTTTTCCGATTTGCAACTTCTAGAGTTCCCCGTGGTGTCTGTTCTCAGGGTGCCTTCCTTTCCTTCAGCTGTGAAAATACTAAAGTTATTAACATGCTGAACATAAACAAATGGAAACGTGTGCCATTTGCTGGGCAGACCTCTCCTTCCGTTCCCGGCCCAGGTACCCGCCTCCCCACTCAAAAACACACTCACCAACTTCATAGCCAAAAATAAGGATCGTGTCTAGATGCCATCAAAATAACCCATTTATAGGCAAGCCAGTGTTTTATGTGTCTTCCTTTGCAAATTTACGTCTCTTGCTGAAGCATTTCCTTCTAGGCTCTTAAATTAAGTCTTAAGGTAAACTGGGGAGAAAAGGAGAGGTAAACAGAGCCCTGTGACCAGCTTGTCCAGGACAGAAGCTAACGTAATAGGGCTGGGAACTTGGAAGGAAATAACGTTTCATACACAAGAATATTAAGAAACAAGTTGCCAAAGCAAACCCGCAAATCATTTTTTCCCCTCTGCTTGCATAGTCCCAGCATTTATCCAGAACTTGGTCCCATTTCCTTTCACGATCCTAGCCAGCCTGTATTTTTCCTATAGTCTACAGAGGCATTTGCTTTGCCCATTTTCTCACCTGCGAGAAAATTAACCCTGACTTTAGACACAAATTGAGCATGACTTAATTAAATGAAAGCGCACTATAGAAAACATGTTGATGTCATTGCTGTTTTAAAGAACATAGAATCAAGAAACTTTGGGACAGGGTTGGGACTCACAGCTGTGTCTGACACGCTTGAGTCTCAGCATCTTGACTATGAAATAAGGACAGTCGGTGGTGGCATCACATACAGCTAGCTCATCACAATGCCTGGCACCTGGGGCGTGTGTAATAAGTGTCAGCCGTTGTGCTATCATCATCCAAAGGCTGAACTTGTGAAAGGGAGACAATCAAAACGTGTGACGCCACCGTAAATAATAATGGCTTGACGTCCATCACAGAGGAGACCCAGAGAGATTGTCACAGGTCGAAGGTCAAAGAGAAAAAGTAGGATGACTCCTGAGCCGAGGCAGGCACAGCTCACTCATGACTCGGGAATGGATATGCGCGTGAAGACAGGCTGGACAAATAGAATATTTCCTCACCTTTGTTTTTTTAACCTGGAGGAGGACCTGGTGAGGGCCGTGACGTTGGCAGAGTATCCTCTTCTCTGGCTGGGGAGCTGGTCAGATGGGAAGCAGAAGGTCCATCGAAAGCTGTGTCAGGCGCATCAGGAGCAGGACCTGACATATACACAGAGGCAGGAGAGAGGACACGGCAGCACTTGCGCTCTTGACCCAGATGCACTGGGTGACAATTGTAATTTGGCTTCCTGAGCCAATGGACCCTCATTTTTTTTTCCTAATTGGGTTTCTGCAACTTTTAGTTCTAATTGGGTTTCTGCCACTTCCAACAAGAGTCCTCACTGACACGCTGCGAAAAGGTGGAACCAGAATGCAGAAAGTCCAGCTCACCAAGCCACAGTCCTGGCGGCACTTCTCTGGGGCCCTCAAGTCATGAATGTTACAACGACGCGATCGAGTAAGTTGTGCCAGGGCACGCCTCCGGTTTTCTCTCTCTTGGCTCACATGCTCTATGTTACTTGATCATTCCAGACTGATTAAAAACAAAAAAAGAAGAAGCTAAACACTCAGGTGGACCCAGGCTTGGCTGCTCTGGGCCAAAGTTCAGTCGTCCAGGTCTTGCACATTTAAAAATGGCTGGAAATCTTTATCTTGAGGGATCCCATTTTCCCCTCTTTGAGGAATCAAAGCTGAAGGCGTGTTTTGTTTTGTTTTTCAAAAATGAAGTTTAACGGTCTCCCAGGAGAATTAATTTTGGAACTAGAGCCAGCCACTTGGTTTAATGGCATCCTTCACTTGTCTCATTCGCTGGAATCAGAGGGCCCGCCTTCCTGAGTGACAGGAAGTGCTTTTTGGCTCTTCTGAACTCACACAGTACGTGTTCCAGGACATGTCCCAACAGCTCTAACGACCTCTTCTCTAATCCATTCCATTGGCTTTAAGGAGAATCCCGGGTCTTTTGCTCTCATAGAATCCTTGACCCAGAATCTTTATTCCCAAATAACATTACTTCAAAGTTGATTTATACTGAAAAAGTATTTATGTAGACATACAATAATATGTGTATAATTAACATAGACTTCATCTTTAATAAATTGCATAGAAATTATTTTGCATAGAAATACAACCCTGAGCTAAATGACTTTTTTCAAGCCCTGTAATTCTGTTATAATCTTCACAATAGCTCCCTGTGATTGATAAATTCTTTTTAACTCTACTCAATGTAGAGGTGAGGAATTCATTCAAAAGGGCCCCATAACGCACTCTGCAGTCATACGTTACAGTTATAGGCTATCTCGCTCACAAGACCATGTGGATATGTGGTCGCTGTCATTGAACTCAATTGGCAAAACAGCGAAAAACAAGCCATCCTCATTTAATATATATATTCAATAAAGGACAGTAAAACCAAACCAACCTGAGGTCCACCATTCAACTGAGAGTGACCCAAGTCACCATGAAGATGCTAAAAAGGTCAAGTTAAATTCTGCTTGTGTCCTCATTGGCCTGCAATGCTGTGTGACGAGGTTCAGTGCCAAGGCCGTTTTAGCGATCGCCTCTTCCCTACCACGCTCACAGCTTAGACAGAGGCATCAAAGGCAATAGAAGCCAAAGACAAACACAACCAAAGGGCAGTAGACCCTTGCCTGAGTTTTTGACGGACTCATCAGTCTGGGTTTCTGGGTTGTCCCTGAATATGGAGGCTATTTATTTTTCTTTGCCAAGTCACCTGACTTCTCCGAGTCTTGGCTCAGGAAATGTGACAGGCAGGGAGGCGTGCCTGTGGCACTCGGAGAACTGTTTGTTACAAGTGCCCTTTGTTTTATTTTTACTGTACAAAGCACAACGGTGCCGTGTAATGACAAGGCTCGATTATTTATACTCTGAGGCTAAAGAAGGTAAGGCTCACTCCCTTTGGCTTTTCATTTCTATTTTTTTCCTATGGCCTCCCTGCTAAACACTCAGATGTCAATCTATTATTTTCCAGGACAGTGGTCTACATTTTGACTGACATCTGATGTACAAATAACCCTTCAGAGTCACTGAAAATGTTAATATTTGGGGGAGCTGATATCACAGAGGTTGGCTATAGGATTTGGTGTAGAATTCACATTTGTCCTCAGAGAGAAGCACAACGTGGGGCACTGATGCCCACTGTACGCTCGGCTGACTGGGACGAGTTTGAGAAATCACATGAAGAATTTGGCAAAAACCCCGTGTAGTGAAAACAAAAAAATAGATGAATAGAACTACTCTAACCTGTGTTACACGGGTCCACTTTTTCCCCACAAAAACCAACTTTATGCACCAGATACGCATGTGTATGTTATATGTAATTTCTACCCATGTGCTTTTCTTGTTTGGCCTTTACAGCACTCTGCACAGATTAGGCATCTCTACCCCGCAGTTGAAAATGAGAATTCTGAGACTTGGAGCCGTGAAGAGATTCTCTCCCACCGGCAGCTAGTGAACAGACTGAGATTGAGCCAGGTCTGCTGGGTTCTAAGATCTGCGTACGTAACCCCTACGCGATGCTCTTTCTTGTTTTAGGTTTATTAAAAAATAGTAATAATACAAAGGTTTAAATCTACATTTTACATTGTGGAAAAGAGACCAGCCTCAAGCCTTCATTTTTTCGAATCACTGTTCTGAATCCTAATAAGTGAGGTCGTGCTTCCCGAACTGAAGCTCCAGACTTTTGTTATATTTGGTGAGAGTCCTTTAATTAAACTAGCACGCTAGAACGCCAGTGCATGAGCACACAGTGCAAGAATTCAAAAAGACACTGGCGTGCTTATTCTCACCTGGACAAAGAGCCATAGTTCGAAAACCTGTTTGTGTAGAAAAAAAATTGAACCCCGTTGTTTGAATTAACTATTCCAGTGCCCATGCTAAAATAGCCAAAAAAGAACATGTTTAGAGGAAACATTAGTAACTTAGTGCTTGAGATACCACGATACAGAATGAATTACTTTCACTTTATGAATCTTTTTTTTTTTTTTCTGAGTCACCTATTACTGCCAGCTGTTGGTAATCATTAAAAAGAAACTTGTCTCGTATTTTCAGGATTTCTTACTATTAGGTCATTGTTACTTGATGGAAGGAAGTGAAGTACTTGGGACTTAAGTGACTTACCCGAGATTATGACAGTGAGTCATACACTCAGCCGAAATGACAGCAAGAACTTCCTGGTCACAAGTGTAGCAGCTGCCATTTCCACATTGCTTCCCCTCCAACCCATGGGCCTTTCAGGAAGGGCAAGTGGGCTTGTTCCTCACTGTGACAACCATGGCAGCCCTCCAAGGTGACGACACCTTGAATTAGGATTTGTTTCTATGGTTGGCACTTAAACCCCACCGTTTTATTTTATTTTTTAAGATTTATTTTTCTTGTTTTTGACAGAGAGACAGAGAGAGACAGAGAGAGAACAGGGAGGGCCCAGAGCCGTCTCCATAGTTGTACATCATCAGTTTTCAATATGGTTTCATTCCACACAGGTGGGCGGAGGTCACACAGGGAGGGACCTAGGCTGGGGGCCTCTCGTATGGGAAGCTCACCCCAGCTCAGCATATGGGGCCACACGGGCCGGGGCCGGGATTCGATCCTCAGTCCCCAGGGCTGCAAAGCAAGCGCTTAACCCACTGAGCCATCCCGGCTTCCCCCAGGTTTTAAAATCACCAATCTGGGAAAGACAGCTAAGATACCGGGAAATATGATGAACCGACACCATGTAATGGAAATTTTTTGAACTGTTGTCCTTTTGTTTTGTTTTTTAGCTCCAATAGATGACTTTTGCTTGTTTTTCACAAATCTCTGTCACTGGGTACTCAAAAGGAGCTAAGTTTACAAACTCTACTGAGCTTATTAAACATGTTCATTATTTTTTTGGTGAAATGGAACTTGTGTGGTATGTGACAGCGTGATACAGTTTTCGGGAATCAGGAGGCCCATGCCTGGAACCGCGTCTCTCATGTGATGTCACCAGGTCACGTGACTCCTCTGGGATTTGGTTTTCTCACCAGTAATGGAAGAGGCCTGAATTAGATGATCTCTCCTCCCTTCCAGATTAATCATCTCACTCTCCATTTTAGGGCCGCTGGGATTGTGTGCTGTGGAAACAAACTCACTGGAATCCGGGTCCACACTCCCACATCCATGTGTTATTGCTTACTTTCAGTAATTCCTTCAAAATGAGGACAACATGAAATTTATTTAGTTTATTCATCTGTTGTTATTCCAAAGGCACACCCAACCTCAGGGTCAGTGAGAAACCTTCAAACATTTGTAAACAATCAACTTTCCTAGTGTGAAGGCCCAACTCAGCAGAAGCCTCACCAGGGCAAGGAGTGAAAACAGCAGCCCTGGGGAATGTCTTCTGTAAGAGGCCCCAAACGTGAGTTCTCGGGTAGCTGTATCTTCTCCACCTCTCTTCCTTCTGTGGCAATGCTTTATTGCTGAAGGCCAACAGAGTGGGGAAGGATAAGGCAACCGACTCACTGAACTATACATCGCAACGTCATGATTTAAACACCGTGACTTTGGGTGAGGCTGGTCATGGAGTAGGAAGATGAGGCAACTTGGCTCAGCAGCACAGGCTGTGAGGGACAACGTGGGGGCCAGGCTGCCAATGCTGATTGAAAAACAAAAACAAAAAAAAACCAAACAACACCTTGATGGTACCCACAAGCTGGAGTATACAGGCCACAAATTAAATGAACAAAGGTGAGAACCCAGAAAGATAAGCAGAGCACATCTTTTGAGTTTGTTTCCCGACCTGGGTGAACTTGAGGGTTGGTGTTATATCTCTGTGGTTTTATGAAGGTGGAAAACAAAGCCCGGGGCTTGCCTAGCATGGGGAGGTTAATAAGAGACACGCCCTACATAAAACTAGGACACCAAAGGACTGTGCACTGATTGTGAGGGAAAACCAGTGACACACCCAGCCAAGCATGAGTTTCAAGGGCCCCTACACCGGAGGTGCTGAGCACCTGACCCAAACAGATGGGAATCCCCTGGGTATTAACCCACCTTCTGCCAGGCCGTAAGTGTGCCCACAGATCAAGGCCTGTGGAAGACGAGCAGCTCATAAAATAAAATGTGTGTGTGTGTGTGTAATATATACACAATGTCCACCTACCTGACAACTCACGGGTCAGCATGCATTGTCTGTATATATGTTGTTTTTTTGTGGTTTTTTTTTAGTATATACTGCATATTTTATTTTTTTTTATTTTTAATTATATGTTGTTTTTTAATAGATTTTTGCATTTGAGTACAGTTGATGAAAATATTAATTTGAAGGAACTTTGTATATTCACACTAATTGAGAAATATCAAATTATGCTTATTTGCATTGGTGCAGTGAACACTATTTAAAAATCAAGGCTATGGTAGTAACTTTACATCAGAAATTCATTTAATACAAAATCAGAAAGTAGTGGAAAAAATTATAATTTTATGAACTTTGTCAACTACATACATAACATAAAACTTACCATTTTAACTAATTTTAAGTATATCGTTCTGTGGCACTAAATGTGTATAGTATGTACACACACTATACACATAAGGAAACAAGATTCTTCCCTCTGCTGTTTGATCAGCAGACACAAAATGGCCCAAAGCAAGGCTCCCAGGCGTCCTTCTGAGCCCGCCACCTCCTTCCTGGGCATCGGCAAGAGGTCTGGCCGTGGACTAGTCACGCCACCAGTGAGGTGGGGCGGGAAGGGCACCGTGCTGTCATAAAGACGAGGAAATAGCAGGACAGAGAGGTTAAGAAACTGGCTCGCTGTCACAAAGCAAGGACACTGTGACAGAACTGGGGATTTGAACCCAGGCCACCTGAATCCAGACTGGGATTCTTCTCCACCCTTCCAGGCTGTGATTCAGAGAGAAGGTTCCGGAAGTCAGAGCCTGGGGCTGAGTCCAGGCCCCACCAGTGTACTCAACAGACTGCGGGCTCCGCGGAGGTAGGCCGCTGGGCAGGGCGGGAACATGTCCGCACACTCGTCACACACTTGTCACTCGTCACCACACATGCGTTACCGCACACGCAGCAGCTCTGACAGGGTAGGAGTTGTCGATGTTTGTGGGGTGAGTAACCAGATGCAGCACTGCATGCATGGGATGCCCTCGGAGCCAGACTGGAGTCCTCTCCTCCGTACAGCTTAGCGGAATGCAGGAGCAGAAGTATTTTAAGTTGTTTTGGGAGATGAACGAGAACGCTCTCTGAAGGACTCGTGCGGATTAATAAAGGAATGTGAAATACCAAGGTCACCAGATTCACAGTGCTGGGACGATGCGAGAAGCCGGCTGTGTCAGGGACGTAGCAGGAGGAAGTCAGCCCCAGCCAGCCTGCCCGAAGTGTAACTGTCACAACGTCTAGGGAAACCGTTAGGCTAATTCCAGCATCCAGGTAAGCGAGGTGCCGTTCCCCAACCACGAAGCGCCTTATTGCAGCCTCCAGAGCCTGCCAGTGGGCCTGGCATGCCCCACACCCTCCCCCCAAGCTGTTGGCACCACACTTCCTCTCTTGATTGTTATGGCTCTGGCCAGGGCAGCCTCTTTTTTGTCCTAAGCACAGCAAGCCCTTCCTGGTCCACAAGCCTTGCTGGTCCCTCTGCCTGAAACGCCGTGAGATGCAACCATAGAAGGTCAGACACGCCCAGTTTTGGGGACACTCCCCAATTTGTTTTCCGTTCTTGCAAAATCCATGATAAACCCTTGGGAGTTTCTGTGTGTCCTCATGTTGCACAGATTGTCCTGCTGGAAGAGCGTCGCGTCGACTGGAGTTCGCACTCTCTGTGTGGGTGTAACAGACCCGCCGTATCCAGACCACAGGGCCGCCTTAGTTAGAATGAGCTCACACTGGAGTCAACGCTGACCTCTTCTGCTTCGCTTTTGGAAGCACACATTATTGTACCTCGTCCATCACTCCCGTCTCCTTCATTCCGTAGTTCTCCACTTTGGGAGGATTTCAGAAGGGGGATAATGATATGCTGCCCCATAAAGCCATCCTGTCAACTGCCAGTGACATTACCCCTGTCTGCAAACCAGGAAGGGAGGAAGGGCGTGAACATGGGCTGTGTCTGGGACAACAGCTGGGTCAGGTCTGTACACATCAAACGTCTTAAGAGCTGAAGGTGGAATCAATAGAGCAGCAACTTGAACGTCTGAAAACAGCACTGCACGAAAGGTAGGGCCCTATCGCTGTCTTAAATCCGGCAGATGTTGGATTGAAAAAACTCCGTAGTCAATTCTTTGAAGCAAGAACACAACCTTGACGGGAAGGAGAACCTAGTGCTCATGTTGGCTTCTTAAAATCCCTCTTGCATTTTATTCCATGGTCTCCAGGTTCCCTTCTAATTTTAAGGGTCCGTGTGTTTTGTTAAACCTACCAAAGGTATTCCTACTTTAGCTCTTGGTCTTTTAAAAAGAATCTTTGGCATCAACGCATTTTTGCGGCATCCTTAATATTAAATACTTTGAAAGCAATGAGATGTAGCAAAGGCTGAAGCCTTTGGTTGTGCTTCAGGTAGAGAAGCAGTGATCTCAGTTTTCTGAGACGGCACCGCTTCATCTGCCAAACGCAAATTAGAGAGGGGGAAAGGCGGTTTCTCCTGTCAACTGGAAAATAGATGTCCCCAAGACTATAACCACCTCTGTGACAGGTGTGGGTGGCTTCTCCCTTAGCCATTGTTACCTTCCTGAAAATGAGGAAAGTGGGGCTGCGGGGGGCATTCAGCACAGTCCCCCATTCTTGGTCCTGTTGAGAGGATTTTAAAGAGGAAGCCAGCTAGCCACCATGGTGGGTGCTTGGGATGGCGGTGGTAAGATGAGGAAGAGGGTAAGAGAGGAGAAGGAGGAGGAAGGGGAACAGAGACAGGGGTGACAGTCATGGGGACAGGCAGGGACAGCTTGGGGGATATTCTAGTGCTGACGGCTTTGTTACAATGTTCTGGGAGGCACACCGTTCTTGCATGTTCACACAGAAAGGTTGACAGCCCTTCATGTCTGTCACGCCCACCCCTCTCTGTCCTGCTATCAGGATAAACTTCCTACCGCGAGGCATGCCCGCTCCTTGTGGAAACCACTCCAATGGCACCTTGTTGTTGCTGCAGTGGGAATGGGCAAGTGCCCCCAGAATGGCCCCCGGGGCCCGTTTGACCTAACACAGATCTGCAAATAGTTTCAACCGTTTTAAGTGCTTGAAGACACAAGTTTTGTTTTGTTTAATTTTTTAAATTAAAAAAAAAAAATTTTTTTATTCATTTATTTTTGACAGAGAGAGAGAGAGATACAGAGACAGAGAGAGAACTGAACTGGGGGCACTCCCCAGCTCAGCATATGGGTCCGCACGGGCCGGGGCCGGGATTCGTTCCTCGGTCCCTGGCGCTGCAAAGTGAGCGCTTAACCCACTGAGCCATCCCGGCTTCCCCTTGTTTTGTTTTTTTAAGAAAACTATCTCATGCCTTGTGAAAATTATGTGACATTCCAGCTGCCATATCCTTGACTAAGGTTTTTAATTCAGCTACACTTATTTATTTATTTTCGTATTTGTTTAGTTAGTTAGTTCTTGGAATGGCCCTGTTTCAATGAGCTGTGTTTTAAGAAGGATTTCATAGTCAGGTGATGGCAAAATAAAAATGTGTCACAAATCCTTTTGCCTCTTTCTCGGGCAAAATAGTTATACAGTCGGTTCGTACCTCTGACTTTTTCCTACATGATAGTATTTTAGATCTTGCAGTTAATTCTTATTTCTTTCTTCACATCTTTCTTTTTATGAAAAATGAGAAATCCAGACACGTTGCTTATTCAAATGTATTGTGAGGGGAAGCCGGGATGGCTCGGTGGGTTAAGCGCTCACTTTGCAGCCCTGGGGACCGAGGATCGAATCCCGGCCCCGGCCCGTGTGGACCCATATGCTGAGCTGGGAGCTCCCCCAGTTCAGTTCTCACTGGGGCGAGACCCCGGCCCAGTTCCTGCCCTGTGCAGCCCTGCCCACCTGTGGAATGAAACTATGTGGAAAAACCGATGATGTGCAACTATGGAGACTGCTCTGGGCCCTCCCCCTTCTCTCTGTCTCTGTCTCTGTATCTCTCTATCAAAAAAAAACCAATAAAAATAAATCTGTAAAAACAAACATATTGTGAAAGAGCCAGTTGAGTCTTCACTAAAAAGGGAGGAAATTCCAACAGCACACTGGAGTTCACTGCAGGATGGAAAACCTTTGCCCTCCTTTTGGTTCCTTTCTTTATCACGTTCAGGCTGGACAAGAGGCTTGGCTGAGCTGACCATCGAACTTTGACCGTTTTATCACAAAATCAGCATTCGTTTTCCTCTTCCCAGCCCTCTAGTAAATGTAAACTTCAATAAATTACAGGCACTTTGTATTGCTAAGAACCAGAGTTGTAGATGCTATAGAAACCAGCGAGAAGTCATCTGAATTCAAGGACTCAGAGGCATGTAACGGGCACCAAGACCCAAATAACACCAAGTGACGGGAAAATGCATAACCTCCTCTCTTGTAGAAAATGTTCTTCTCCGTCGCGTGTACCTGTCTGGGAGAAAGCTGTGGTATGCATGACATGTAGATCAACAGGAAAAGCTACACGCTGGCCTCTGGAAATGAAGCTCCTGGCAGGTCAGGGGTCGGCTCCTGACTGCTGTCCCAGTTCCCTGTGCAAGCCGGGCAGGGCGCCGTGTGTAGTGTGACCTCCCTTGGAGAAAGTGGGGCCCAGGGAAGCTGTCAGGCCTCCCCGCATGTCTCCTTGTCTGAGGCCATCAGCTGCTCCTCGTGGAGATAACAACACCTCCTTCGTCATAGGTTCTGAAATGTGTAGTCCACCACGCGCAAGGACTTCCTCAGAGAAAAGGCATGAGCGTCTTAAGACAGCGTGAGCCACTCACTACCCCTTGGGTCACTGTAATCTTTAAAGCAGGCCCCGGGTTTGAGGCACGTTTCCAAGTGCTGGCCCTTTCAGAAATACTTTTTATCACAATGCCAAAAAACAGTCATGTTATTCAGAATTCACCCTCAAAAAAGTGTCAGAAAGCTGCGCTGCGTGTCACCACCACCTGAGGAGGAAGTTGGCATTCCAGCCGGCAGCTTTAAAATTATGGAAGAAGAGCCAAAGCCATGTTTTTTTTAACTTTCCCTTAAATATGCTTTCTTAGAAGGGAGGCTTCCTGTGAGCAGAGGTCAGCGTTGGGCCAGCCCATCGAGGACGCATAGTTAGAAGGACTGGGGTGAGGAACCAGCGGATTCTCTGCGTGAGTCCAGCGTGGCTTTGGAAAGTCAGCCAGCGTGTCATCATCACACGACCGCGGACTCTGCTTGCACGTACCACTGACTACAGTACACGGCAAAGGAAAGCATTAATAAAGAACGATATTAAAATGTGTTTGGTTCCCAAACTCCTTAGCTCACGTGTGAAATTTGGTCATCTTTTCTTTACTTTTTAAAGGATTCTGAAATAGGCAGGAAGGTTGCCTTCCCTCCCAATTCGTTGTGTTTTATCGTCTTGCTGTTTTTCCTGGGTTTGGGCTGCAGGCGGTTCAAAGCTCGCCCACCACCTCGGCTCAGCTTTGCTCATGGCGATCCTAGTCTCTGCTGCAGCCATAGTTACTGAACTCCACGCCACCTCCACCACAACCCCCAGTTTCACGTTTTGATGAAATTCCTCCTCTCCTTCTAATACAATGTGCACATTTAACGTGGTAGTGTTTGCTACTACTTGAGTAAGTTCTGGAAGTGAAAGGTTAGCATATACTGAATGGTGATGTCTCTTGTCATTGGAACAACTTGTTTCCCCAGCATCCTTGGCAGTGGAGACAGGTTTCCCTGTCGTATAGCTCTCTTGGGCTGAGGATTTATTAACATCAGAAGGTTTTCTTCTGCAACAGCTCCAGTATTTCATCCCTTCTTGGGAAACAGGCGCTCCTGAATGATCTACGCCAGGGATGTCCAACCTTCTGGCTTCCCTGGGCCACATTGGAAGAAGAATTGTCTTGGTTGAGCTACACATAGACTACATTCACACTAACAATAACCAATGAGCTAAAAACAAAAACAAAAAGTCACCAAAAAAATCTCATAATGTTTTAAGAAAGTTTAAGAATTTGTATTGGGCCCCATTCAAAGCCATCTTGGGCCGCACTTGGCCTACGGGCCACGGGTTCACAAACTTTATCTATACAGACTTCTAAACTCTGTAGACCTTGATGTGTCTTTGAATACCCTTCATTTTGACATGAGGTTCGGTCTTAGTTTTATCACATTCTTCTTATTTTCTTGATTTTCCTAATGATTGTTTCAGTTCATCAAGTACTAGGTTTATAGGGAGGCAGAAACTTTAAATTCCAAACCTGTCATTGGTTCATCTGGGCTTGGCCTCTTCCTTGCTTCTACTGGTTTAGGGGCTTGAACAATGTGTACCTGAAATTTGGGGTTCAATTCAGATAGTTCTTTCTTCTCGATCATCTCGACTTCAGGTTTCACTGTCCCAGGTGGCTTTTCACTATTATGTCTACCTTAGGTACAGCCCACAATGCTCAAAAAATCAGAAAGATCAGTTATGCTTCTCAGCAAGACCACGCTTTTAACGCATCATGAAAGACTGGCACATGGGCAGAGATGCACAAGCCCTATCAGAACTGCTGCTGGCTTCCGGAAATGGCCTAGTCATATTTTCAGATATGTGTTTTCTAGAATTTTTAAATGTGACAATTAATGTTGCAATGAGCATGAAATTCTATTGATGTGTCTGGAAGCTGATATTGTAGAATCTAAAATTTTAAAATATGTAGGAGAGAAGATTAAATCTTTTGGAGGGTAAAGACTAATTCAAAACAATTTTTTGTTGTTGTTGTTAGGAAAAACAAAAGCCTCTTTAAGTTGATTTTCAAGTTAATTTTATTGCTAAGATAATTTTGAATTTCAGTATGCATCTATCTTCTAAATACAGTCTTTTTGGATAAACACAGGTGAACATGTCAATCTAATTAGCAACAAAACAGTCTTTTCCTAATGGACACGTGAGGACAGTGTAGAGACTTCTCCCTTGACTGGAAATCAGTTGTGAAAATCTACTTTCTCATAAAAAACAAACATTTCTACGATGCCCTTCTAATTGTAATAACTGAGCCTACTTGATATAATAATATTTGTTACTCCAAGTTTCAGTTCATTAATACATACACATGCTTGAGCCTTACTTACTAGGGTGTCCCTTTCCAATGTGAATTATGGTGCCAACGCATAAAAGAGACATAGTTAGAGATAACTGGACTAGAATCTGTGCATTTATAAACCTCAAAATACTCAACACAGTCGAAATCACCTTAATTACAAGCACTTCACACACATGCAATTCTAAGATATTTAAACTGAAGATGGAGAGAAGACACCACATGAGTGTCCCTCGGACTGGCATACTGTACTTTCAGAGAAGGCGTTTTAGTCCCCGGTGAAATGGGGACACTTTCTACCTGTGTGGCCACTCACAGAAAAAGGTCTGACGACACAAGTGGCATGCATTGACAAGCAACAGCTCTTCGCAGACGGTGCTGCTTGGATCTGACCGTTATCTATAGGCACGTATCTCACCCAGAGGTACCAGATCTCAGTGTGTTACCTGTCCTGTCTCAAACAACAGCCCGAATGTGAGCAATCCAACTTCACTCCTTTTCAAATAAGCTGAGGTAAGTCCCCACAATACACTGTGTGATGACTTGACCAACAGCACTCTTGCTTTTCATAAACGTATCTGCAAAGGAGGACTTCCCGAGACATCGATTTCTAATAAACATATGAGACGTTCATTTCTTTGGGAGTATAAACTGCACAACTTTCCTGCCATGGGATGGCTTTTTCTTGAATAAAGTCAGATAACACAATTCAAAAGATAATTTTAATCTAGTGCATGCAAAGAGGAAGATGATTTTTATCATAATAATATTTAAGTTTAAAATGTCTGCTTCTATTTGTAGTCTAGTGAAAGTTTCAGTAAGTCAGTCCAGTGTAGACCAACTTCTGTAATTGAACTATCAAATCCAACATTTATAAAAGAAAGCAACACAATATGATCTGATCCCTCAGACAAAGCCTTTTCTGATAAATTACCCATATCTTAAAACAATGACACCAAGAATAATTTAACCACTCTAATAAAGTCTGAAGCTCATACATATTTCATGTGGGGGATTTCCAAGAATTTGCTGAGATATTAATATACCAGACATTACATTTTAAGACTACATAGAAACTCTCAGGGGTCAATAATCATGTCTTATAATTTGAGAGAATTAACACTATACTAATTTACGATAATTTAAGAATGTAACTTTAAAAAGTATTCATCTTTTCTTCATAACTAAACAAATTAGTACCTGACTGAGCCCATCAGTAATAGAACGTGTGATTTCTTCAAATTAGTATTCTTTTACTTCCAAGACAAGGGATCACTTGTACCCTGGAAAATGGTTTCTTAACTCAGATTCTGTGAAAGACACCATCATAAACTCAAGAGTTAAAAGTAAACCAAAGCAAATGAATCACTTTTAAAAAACTAAGAAAGTTTTTAATACTCAAAAATGTTTTTTGTTGTTTTTTTTTAATAGTCTCAGTACTGGCTTATGATGTAAAAGCCTTTGAATTTTCTGTGTTGAACACTTTGTGGGTGTGGCAGTGAGGAGCCACGGATGGTCTCATGGTCATGCTAACTAGTGCAGGTCGTGGGATGGACCAGGCAGCTAACTGCCTGTGAACATCCCAGTGAGAACTTCCTAAAGAAATTCCACTTGTTGCATAGCCTCCTGTGGCCTGTTTTCTATAACTAAACAAATGCTCATGACCTTCAGTTGCATCAATAACAGACACATCCTTCTACCACTTCCTTAAGTCCATTAAGTATTTTAGATTCACATCAACCCTCACTCCGGTCACATATAGCACAAACCCTGCAGCCCAATAATTCCTTTTGGACCTTTCATGATATAGGGCCTAATCCACACCTAAACGTAGTCTGACAAAAACAAACAATGCCTCAGAGGTCATTCTCCTCATGAGAGAACCTCGCAGAGTACCATTGCTATTCAAAACACAAGGGATTAGACCATGGGATCTGCTCATCTGACCAACAAGGATACAGAACCCCGAGTCTAGTCCTGTCCTGGGCTGCTGGCTTACGATTAAAAATACATCCTTTACCTAAATCGTTCTGCTCCCCACACGACACCATTTACCTCACAAGCCCTCTGAAATGCATAAGGGTCTTACTCTCAGATATGTCCTTCTTTCTGAGAATGCCTCTATTTCAGTTCTAAAAAACAAACCTACATTTGAATGCATGTTTAAGTGTTTCTGAGAAATGCTTAAAAGAACAGCAAGGACGTCTTTATATATATATAATTATTATTCACTGGCATGTTCCCACTGAAAACATCTGCCATGTTATGCTCCTCCTCACTCTAATGACATTCCCTCCTGGAACAAGACATTGGGCCGAAAATGCTCACTTTCCTTTAACTGAGCTTGGTTTAGTTGCCTAGACTAAGTAGAAATGGGATAAAAATCAGATGTCAGAGGGCTGTTGGGAAAGTCTCCAGCCTTATAACTGCTCTCATTGTATTGACCATGGTTAGATTTTTTTTTTTTCTGGACCGCCCTCTTAAGTGCCAGCACATTGATGCAGAAAATGAATATTTTCTTTCAAAGAAAGTCTCCGTGCATCAGCAGATGAGCAAATGCTTCACACTCACAGGTGCACACACACACGCACACTCAGACAGATGACTGCTGGGAACAAACTAAGACCCACCGTGAATCTAAGTCTAGGGAAGAACTCAAAACCCTGCAAAGGAACATTTGAAAAATTGGCTGTAATAGGTGGTGAAGGACCCGCCCTAACGTTCATGTTTGGCGTCTCCACCCCCTCGGGTGTGGGTTGTAGTTGCAATCAGCCACGGAAAGGCAGTACTCAGACATGATTTCAGAATCATTTCTGGAAGGCTGCCCGTAATATGAGGAGGGCGACTGTGCGCCATGCTGCGGGTTGGGGTTCACAGCGTTGCTGGGAAGGAGCTCCACACCCGGCTCGCCCCGGGACCCCATGCCGGGCTTCTGAGCCTGTGGGACACAGGACAGGGTCTCCTTCCAGCTCTCCAAGGGCCCTGGAAGCACCTTCCTCCGGGCTGCGGACACCACGTTTGCCACAATGGACTCCTGGATGCTTCTGGGTGTAAAGGCATCGTCCACCAAGCCGAGGGGAGACCGTGCTGCGGCTTCCCAGGGGCTCAGCCTCCTGCTTGTGGTCTCCAGCCCGGGTGCCGGTTTGGGAGGGCAGCTCCAAGCTGGCTGGGATGTGGTCCAGGTGGTGGGCAGGACCGGCCTTCCAGGAAGAGACAGGGAGCGGCCACTCTCCTGAAAACAAAGAAGATGTCAGGACGGCTCACTCATGTGGGTTTGTGCTGGCTATCTGGCATTTTGGCACCAGAAGCATGTGCTGCAGAAGCAGACCCCACAGAGCCTGGCTAGAAAGCCCAGACTGGTACCCGGCCTCACCTCGGGCTCTGTGCCCGCAGCTGCCATCTCTCTTAGGCAACAACCACGGCAGGGCCTGTCCCCACCGGAGGCCCCTGACTTCTGCCCGCCCTCGACACAGTCACCTACATGCACACCCGCCCTCATTCCAGTCCTGATGGTCTGGTAGGAAATAAATGAAATGATTTACCGGTACAACCCAGACACACAGACCCTGACCTCCTGGTTTTTTTGCTTCCTTCTCTCAACGGATTTTGAATCTGTTGTCTTACTTGACAGTCCACCAAATATTGCAAAAACAGGCAAAAGCTACTAGATGCATTTAATGTTACTGGCATGCTGGAGTGGATGGCCTTTTTTTTCCTCTCAAAAACCTATGCATATTGGCGAAGATCACACGTGGCTTTATTTCTTAAGTGTGGCATGTTGCCCATCCCATGTCCCTGAAGGAAACACGTCACGGCGGTTTCTTTTTTGTTCTCCTCCCTTTTATGTGTGTTACATTCCTTAGAGTTGGAGTCCCTGAAACATTCCTCTGTGGAAGCTAAGTGCTCAGACTGTCTGACACGCAGAAATATAATTTACTGAAAGCTCTTGTATTCTCACCTTGACCCCTCCTGTGTTCCCTCACACATTCCCATCTGCACATCTGCTCTTAGAACAATTGCCCAGTAAAAGTAGCAAAATGTACACCAAGGAGAAATGAGTCTATGTTGAAAGTATCCAAACACTGTGTTTCTAGAACAAAAAGCACTGCCACGCTTAAAAATGTGTTCAAATTCCTGTAACAATTCTACAGATTTTCTTTCTTAATCAAGTTCTTAAATTTAAAGTGAATAGCGAACCGGGATTTGACAAAATACCTCTGATTAAATGTTCTGTTTTTGTTTGTTTGTTTGTTTCTATTTAGGCACTGACAAAAAAGGTAGATGGTTCATTCTTGGTTTGCATACAAAAAATAGGAACATCAATGTGATGAGTCTTGCTTGTCTCTTTTTAATCATTAAAACTTTTGTAACGGTGCTTGAATTCTAGCAAAAACTTGTTTACATTAACCTTATCGTAACCTAGATCTAATGACAAGCTCTCTTTACTTTATAGTCAGGGATGGGAAAAAAAATACACCCTGATTTTAGTTACCATTTAAGGGCTTGATTTTTATTTCACATTATTTATATGTTGGCTTCATTCATTCATTTAACAAAAGTGTTATTGAACACCTAATACTTCCAGGCATTCTACAGGGAGCCTGGAAACATAAGGATGATTCAGTGAAGGCTTTGACCTCAAGAAGCAGCCACCGCAGTACTGGTCTCAGCTCTGCCGTGCCCACTTAGTCATAGAAGGTCACTTAGAGAAGACAGTCTTCACCCATCTCGACAGGATCAACAGGGAGTTTTCTAGAAGGTGAGAAGCACTAACACTCAGTGTGATAAAAGGGAATTTAGCTCTCGTGTCCCGTAGGGGATGTCATTCGTCCATCCGTCCTCATCTAGGGAACAGAGGACAGAATTGGCCCGGAGTCCCCGGGACGTGGTCCTTCTTTGGGGAGAGCCCCCGGGAACCTGCTTTAGTCAGGTCTTCAACACATAGAGACTTGAAGGGATGATAGTGAAGGAATCCAAGACTAGACAGAAATATAGGGGAGGCTCCTGAACATGCACACAGGTGACTGATGTCACTGACTAATGAGAGGAAAAAGAAATACTCATCACTACATCTGGAGGTATTAAGTACCCCGTGAATGACTGGACACCCACAAACACTGGGTGAAAGAGGAACTCTTATTTTCTGCTCTTCCTCCCACCTACTTCATTACAAAATCTTCAGAATGGAAACTTAATGGATATTAGAAAGGTCAAAACGTCACTGAACAATGTCCTGATAACAAAGAGGTCAGATTTTTTTCAGCTAAGGTATAAACAGTCGTCAGTTGACTACGTGTGTATGGAGGGTGGGACTAGAACTTTGAAGTGTGAGATTGAAAGAGGAAGTCAAGTTTTCTGAAGACAAAATAGCGTTTCAGTTAAAAAAGAAAAGAAAAGAAACATCTCATGCAGAATACGCGTATACCAGCTAGAGCAGCAGTCCTGATTGGTCGTGAAAGAACAGTCACTTTAGTGACCAAATGACTTCTGCTCTTCTGAACACGGCTGACTGCCCACATGCCTCCTTTGTCCAAGGCTAACAATAGAAGATACAATTACCAATGGTCTTCGGTTAGACATCATGCCACTGTGGTATAAGTAAATAAGTCTTTAGGTGCATCGCTTTGTGCCAAAAATATCATCAGCCTCTTGTCTCTGCCTGCACCCAAACCCCTAATTATAACATGTCTCCCCAAAGCGACTTTCACGTCTTGTTTTGGGGTGCTGTTTTCTTTTGTCAGGATCTTCCCCAAGGCGCCAGCCGGTCTCTGCTTGGCTGGCTGGCTCCATGTAGGAGTTCGGGGTATCGTTTTATTCATTAAGACATCCATAGACCCAGAACAGTGTCAGCAAGTAGACGCTTAGTACGGTAAGTATTTGTTGAAGGAAGATCCTTTCTGTAGCAAACTGTCATACCCAGGAAACGTGGTTCACATCACCAAGATTTCCGGTCATGTCCGAGATGTAGCCCTTCTGACATGTGAGTTACATACAGTGGGGCTCTCACACGAATAGTCAACCTCACCATCCCCAGTATGTGTGCACACCAACGTGCACACCAAGCCACATTAGGCAAGACAAGTAGGCTTACTCACCATTTGCAACCAAATCAGTTTTTCTAAACAGGTAGGAGATTTGCATGTGCCAGTAAATGATTTGCAGTTAGGTCAGTCTGAGGGGCTTAAACTGCTTTGACTCCCCAACTGAGAAAAATCTTAGAAAATGATACATGAATCCTCAAGGAAGCCTAAAATTTATTTGAGAGATTTAAAAGTTAAGACCTGAGAAGATGACAAAGGAAGTTGCGATTAGTTAGAGAAGAGACAGCTGAAAACCGATCGACCGTTTATCACGATGCAGCAGGCGGCTGCAGAAAATGGTGTCATCTCTGAGGGACACTCAGAAGACACTTCCAGGTCAGATGAGCCTTCAGTTTTCCTCACAGGGGAGGCGGGTCAACACCGGGAGAAATTTCTCCATCCATCCATCCATGGAGTTCCTTTACCTAAATTTAGGGAGAATGCTCTGGATACAATCAAGCTTAAAGTTGGGGCGGGGTGGCGTAGGGAGAATTTTACGGTCATTTTTGTTATAGCCTCTTACTAAAACCATCTGTATCTCATATTCCCTGGGACCTGCCTTCTTAAAGCGGGTCTTAAATCTTCTTCCACCAAGTGGAGTTGGTGGAGTTTCCGTGGTAGTGCTCTTCTTATCTAACAATGGAGGTGTGCCCATTTCTTTAGACAGAAATCCAGTGTTATTCTGCTGGGCAAGAATTGTGCACACCACCAGGACTAATAAAGCATGTTACAGAATGGAAGAATGGCCAAGTAACCGTGCACTGCTAGACACACTTAGACCTCAAGGAGAGAGACGTCGTCTTGTCGTAGTCTCACATCTTGGCTCTGCCCCTGACTGTCCCTCTTAATTGCTCTCAGATTGACTTTAGATTATCAGCTCTTGAAACAGCAGACTTTCTACAAGCAGCATTAGGGTTGAAGGAAACCCCTTTGTGAGAAAGGGTAAGGGTTGAAAGAGATGATGGAAGCCAGCGGGACGCATCAAGAGGAACGTGAATGTGGATGTCACACGGCCCTCGGCATCCTACCTTGGCCCCTTGTCACCCATGCGACTCAACCTCTCCCGGCCTCGCTTTCCTTGGTTGTAAAGTGGTAACGGTGCAGGCTCCCATTTCCGGATTCCGGGTAGAGGAGATATGGTGATTATAAATCACGCCACGTAGCACAACAAACACTGATTCTTCTTGTTCTTGCGAGAAGAGTTCTGCGAGGCCTTAGAAGGCATCGGAGGCCTGGCAGGACCTTTTGTTCAAGAGGCAAATGCGCAGGCAGGCTGCCGACCAGGATAAAAATAGGAGGGAGCTTGCCTTTGAAGTGGCTTTAGCACCCCACCCCTCAGATACTGTGGTGCCAGCCACTGCCTCCCTCCCCGCCTCCCCAGAACACTGCCATGAGCCCACCTCCCTGCCAGCTCTGGGTGGGCCAAAATGCAAGCTTCTCTGTAAAAGAATAAAAGCAGCCACCTTCATTTAAGGTCAAGGAGACCGCTGTTAAGGAGAAATACACACACACACACACACACACACACACACACACATGTCAGCAGTACCTTTCACGTTAGGAGCAAGGGTAAGGACGACGAAAACGTATAGAATTTTTACTACATACAGTCACAGCTCTCATTGCTTCTTCTCTGTTGACTCTTGTAATCCCCTCAACAACCCTCTGATCCCCATCTTGCAAATAAGGAAAACGAGGCATTGAAACTTAAGTATTAATGATTTTTCCTAAACCACACAGCTAGAACGTGTTTGCATAGGGAGACTGAAGCATTAAAGCCGCAGATAATAAAATTTTATCTCCATCATGTACTTTAGGGGGTCAAGGCTATCAGTGGGAAAAAATTCCTATAGTAGCAATTTTTACCCTTTCACCTTCTTTGAGCCTCAAAAGGAAGTATGTCACTAGAAAAACGATAGCCTATAAAAACACTCCTATTAACACAGACCGTGTTCTGTTTAAATAACTGGAATTGCCATTATAATGGTTTGTAATTCTTGGGAGAAAGCCTTACTTAAGTATATTTTTATAAAAGTCTACTTTAGTTGGTCTAAACATAAAAAATAAAACCTTTTCAGCACATTTCAAAATATTTTCTGAAAAGTGTTCTCGTTCCTCAGAAGCTTTAAACAGTAAAAGTCATATAGATTCTCACCCTAAGGGGGAAAAATGAATAATGGATAGCAAAAGTGAAATTTTCCTTAGTTACTACCGAGGGGAGAAAAAAAAAGTAATTTTCATAATAAACAAAGGATGTTGATCCTGTACGAAATAAATCAATTTTTGACCTTGTGGCATGTTTTTGTAGAGAAAAATGTCAGTGCCGGGTATATCCTCAGCACTTAATAAAGAAGAGTCATCATTATTAGTGTACGATTAATGCTTATACTGTGTACCTTATTAGGTTATGATGATGATGAATGATCATACCCACTTAGAATATCTCTAACTATATGAGTACAGCATTAGCCCTCCTTATACCCTAAACACCTTTGCAAACATGAGTCTAGGCCACCTCCTCCTCCCTCCCTCATTCAGGAAAAGAAAACTCACCGGGAATATGCATATTTATCCAGAGAGGAGTGAGGATCAGAGAGATGATTTTTTTTTTTTAATAGATTATGTGCCTGCTATTTGTGGACAAAAAAGCGGTGCTGTACATAAATTCCTAACCTGGCGGGTCATGGTGGGTAAGTCCCTTCCTAGGCCCGTAACGTCTTTAGTGAAAGGTTTTAAGCCAGCCCCATCCACTGTTCGTGGGCACAAGGTTCACACACCTTGGAAACCCAAAGTCATGCCCCTCGAAGGCGCGACCACCCTCAAGACCACATAATCCTGTCCTCCAAGCCCCTGTCTTGCTTTCTCCCACCTCCCTGTCATCTCCCTGAGTCTCAAACGCATAAAAGAAGCTGTGGGAACCAGACCTTCTCGGGAGCATTTGAAATCTCACTCCCCGGCATATGGTGTCCATTTCGGTTCCAAATAAACTCTTCCGAAACTTCTCCACAGGTTCTGGCATTTCTTACATCCGTGTAACGGAAGGAGACCTAATGAACAATCCCCGAAGCAAACTCAGTTCCCAAGTGGGACAGCTTTGGTATTCTCAGAAATCGTTTTTATCAGTTAAGGTTTCAAAAACAAGAATGTTTCAGAGACGTGCACGTGGCATTTAACAACGTTGATGGGGTCTTTTGTAGACACCATTCTCCAAATTTCCCACTGACATGTTTTTCAGCAGGCCTCTGCCCCAGACTCCTAATTTATTAAAAACCTGACAAATCAAAGCCGGTTACCAGAACGACAGAGACTTGTCTACAATATGCAGAATGTGACAATGGTAGGTAGCTCAAGGATGCAGAGAGAACAGTACGAGGAAAACAACTTATTTGACCTTTGTAACTGTTTTTCCATCCATTGCGTTTTTAAACTAATTAAATAAACCCCTTGATTCATGTCTTGAGCCCTGGGGAAAATGTTTAACCTACTGTTCTTGGGAAAAAAATTTTAAGATTTACTGCCAGATCATATTTATGTTTCCTTCGTCAAAACATGGCCCCAGAGTGATGTTTAAAACCGGGAATGAAAAAACATAACTTCATCTGGGCAATCCCCACCAATTTGTTTTCTTAAGCACAGAGTAGGAAATTTTGCTGAATTGCCTCACCGCATCTCTGGACCAAGTAGGGAATTTTATTAATGGCATCTTTCTTGTTGGAGGGGATTTACACAAAAATGTCAGGTATGCTATTTCAGGTTAGAGGCATAGGGACACCAGAACATAAGTCAGGTTTTCAAGTGAATGACTGTTTTTCTGGGACAGATCAAAGGCAGCTGAGAGGGAAAGTAGATTCAAGCAGAAAAACAGATTCAAGCAGCGATAGTCAGGAGGGTGTGCTTTCAAAGGCGAATGGGAAACTTAGAAACAGCTCCTGCTAGAAGCTTCCAAGGTACATTTCTTCAAAACAGGAAGCATGTACTTCACTTGCAAATACCGCTCCCGGGCATATCTGCCAACCCAGTGATGATGGATCAAGGGGATGTCTCAGGACGTATTAGTATGCTTGTCTACTTATCAAGCTGTTAAAATTAGAGACCAGATGTTTCATTCTGCCCCTGGTATTAGCTGTTACTGCAGCTTTTTCTAGAGGCGTCGCTGTCTTAATGCACTCACGGAACAGCAATGTGTAACCCTATAGACATAACACTGCACCTTAACACAGCGGCAGCGTTTGCTAGGTGGGCCACACCGTTATTCAGAGACCTCACTCCTTGTTCTGATGACTCCTCGTTCTCATGCAATCTCAGGTAGCTATGGACTATCCAATTGCTAAACAACCTTTTTCACTTTCAGTATTGATTCATGCAAATGCAGAGATGAATTAACAAAAGTTTTGTGACTTGGCCACAACCAGTTCTTCAACCCTAAGCCACTTCGCATGGATCGTCTCAGCCTAAGATAAAAGATATCTTCTGGAGTGCTGAAATGTCTAGGCCCTCAAAAATGCACTTTTGAGAGAAGATTTAGTAATATGTATGTCTGAACTTCTTAAGCAACTACCCGTTAAAAAATAGAAAATGCTGGGGCAGGGATGGAAAAGGAAATGTCTAGAACAGCGGTGTCCAACCTTGTGGCTTCCCTGGGCCACGCTGGAAGAATTGTCTGGGGCCACACATAACATACACTAACGCCGATGACAGCTGATGAGCCTTTTTCTGTCAATCCACCACGCCATTCGGTCACCTCGGTGTTCTGGTTAAACAAAACTGTTAGGGTCTTTCTCTAGGCTCCACAAAGGACATGAGATTCTTTTTAGTTCTGAAACTCTCACAGTCATACCTGTGTTCATTTAAAAACACCTGCTTAGCAGTCAACGTGCTTCAGCATCCTCCTTGAGCCTAGATCCGGAAATAAGAATGTTTTGACTGGTGCCAGCAAGATTTAAGTAACAGGCCCTTCAGTGAAGAGAAGACTTATACGATCCCTTTTCCCTGGGATCAGGGTACAGTCCCTTCCGTAGATGATAAAATCGTACCACTCTATTCCTAGAAATGTGTATTCCTCGCCTTGGTTCGAAGCAGGAGGTCGGATACAACCACAGCTCAAGGCCCCCTTTTTTTCTTCTATGGAAGAGATAAATAAGAAAGAATGTTCCCAGCGAATTCTCTGCCGCAGGTTTCAGGCCGGGCCTGCAGAGGCCTTGTGCAGGAGGAGCGCTTTGCCGCCACCTGCCGGCCTCGGGGGCTTCCCGGCCGCGTGGAACCACTTGGGGCTTCCACGCAGGAGGCTGACTTCTGGGCGGGGTGTCTTAGGAGAGGGTTTTCCCAAGTGCGGTTCACAGCCCAGTAGCGTCAGAACCACCCGGGGTGTGTATGTGACAGACACCAATTCCTGGGCCCCACCCACACCTTCTAAAAGCGAAGGTCTAACTAAAGCGGGAGCTGGTGTTGGGGGTCTTTAATCTTCCCCGGGGAACAAAAGTTGGAAGACTGCGTGAGAGCCCGGTGAAGGCCATGGTGTGCAGAAAACTAAAGTATGGCGCGTCCAGGAGATCTATTCGTCGGTGAAGGGACGTGCACGTGGAGTGTTGGGATGAATGTGGCTCTGCTCTTTCTACAGTGCCCCCCACAGTGAGTTGTGACGTTTGGCTGGAGAAGCTCAGGATGTAGAATTCAAAATCCATTTCGCCCATATTGGGTTCATAGGAAAAATTATAGTGGGCGTTGTCTGAGGAGCACTAATCAATGCTCCAGGGGATAGACCATCGACAAACGCTTTGTGCTGAGAGGGGAAAAAATCCCTACTGTGGAAGGACTGCTGATGGCACTTTAAATTAGCACTTGATTTATGTCAGTGCCACCTATTTCTGACTGATTCTTAGGTTTAGAGGATGGTTGTGTGAACATTTTTATTTTATTTTTTTAAATCAATCTGAGACAGGTTAGGGGGAAAAAAAAGAACTTAGGGGTGCGCCACGCAACAGAGACCTGGTTGTCTTTTTACTTGTTAAGGAGAAAAAGAAAATTAAGTGGCCCAACAGGAATGCTGAGCTAGATCAATTTAACAGCATTTGAAACAAAAGCAGTTAGGGAATCGGATAAGCTTTTCAGAATCTCAACTGGTTTTGATCGTTTCCTCTTGGAGATCAGCCCTCGCGTCTGCTCCGGACTCAGAAGGATTCTAGAAGTACGGGAAAGGCCGCGAAATCCGCTGGGCTGGACGGGCAGCGGGAATGCTCGGTCCCCTCCCTACCACGCGGCTTCCTGGAACTGCCCCGGGCGCTGGGAGTTCGATCTGCTCTGTCTGGAAGCCGACCGCGCTTCTGGGGCAAGGGGATCACTTACTCCCAGGAGGCCGGGTGGCTGACCCTTTGTCCTGGGACAGCACTGGGAGGAGGGAGGAGACAGCTGTGTGCTGAGCCACAGGGGCAGCCGGAGGGGTCAGAGCCCCAACTGCGGCCTGAATGGGGGTGCCCTCAGGACGGCCTGTCAGCTGCTGCCCCCTCTACACCCCCAGCACCCCCACACACACACCCCACACACCCCCGGGGTGCATATGCCCGCCTGCTTAAGTGAGCTTCAGCCGTTCTACTAGGACCTCGCACGGGATACCAACCATCCTATTCTGAGACTATCCTTACTTTATTAACAAGCGTCCTGGTCTGGTTCTCTTTACGGTGACAAATTCACCCCAGCAGTTCTAGTTCCTATCGGTCCTGAGTCCAACAGTCCCTTTAATTGTCTCAGAGCTGATGTCCAGGGTCTTGTTTAAAAGTCCCGAAGCCGTGTCTTTGAACCCTGGTCGCCTCTGTATGCCGCTACAAACAATGCTCGCAGAGTAGACGAAGACAGAGAGGGACCCAAGTATGGGCCTGCAGGCTGCAGGGAGAATCAGACAGACACGGGGGAGAAGCAGGGACCACGGTGGCTCCGTAACACGCCGCCTGTCCGTGTGAGACTAGTGCCAGGCCCCTCACACGGGGCTTCCTAGGCACAGAGAACACAGAAGAACTTGTTTAGCGGGTGCGTTTTCCTCTGGGGAAGCCTTTGAAACAGTAGCTGCTGTTCAGTGAGTGCCCTACACCGTCATCTCCATTGCGGACCCGGGCAGGCGGCTTGCTGTGTGCCCGGCCCTGTTCTAGCCACGCGGCATGTGTGACTTCGTTTCACCTTCACAGCCCGTGAGGATGCCCGGGGCCTGCACATGCTGAAGGTACTGAGGCCCAGAGAGGCTGACCGGTGCGCCCGCGTCCACACGCCCACGCTCCCTGTCCTGTGCACGATCTCGCCTCATCACGCGTGAAGTTCATTTAAGAAATGGCTCCCTTTTGCTTCGCCGAAATCCAACCATGGCTTTCTTATTTTGAACTTAAGAACTCGGGGCAGCACTTGGCAGCATTAGCGTGACTCAAATGGGAGGACGTCCTTATCATTCTCCCTGCTCCTTAATTTAGCTGCCGTGCATGACACAGTGCTAGGGACCCATGATGCTCATCACCTGGAGGTGGGGGTTGGGGGCATGGGTCCACCGCATCGTGGGTACTAATTAAACGGTAACTGGCCATGAGTTATAAGCAAATGGGCAGGTGGAAGTAAAAATCCCCCTCCCCTTGTTCCTGCTTACAGGGTGTTTATCGTTTGGGGCTCCCCAAGTCTAAGAAGCTTCTTCAGCGTGTGTTCCCCTGAGAGAGAAGGTTTATCGGCTGTGATGGGGAGTCCCGTCCCCCTGTGCGCTGTGTCCTCCCGGGGATCAGTGTGTGTGATTAGAGAACGGCTCAACGATGAGGTGTGGAGCCTCAGCCCCAGCATGTTGGGCTTCTCTCCGCCCCGGCTTTCTCATCGGCGACGTGCGGTGGGCACAGCACCTCCTTCGGACTTGGGCCACTTTGTGATGCGTCCTAACGTTACCATTGGTGGGGTGTGCAGCACGGCGTGTCGCCCACGGTAAGCCCTCATGACGGTCAGCCTATCAGTGGCTCTCTGATCGCTCAAGGAAGCCGGTGCAAATACTATGAGGGGTTTCTATGACGAACTCGGAGGCTCACATCTTCTGACCTCGGCGTGAGGGATGGGAATGTTCAAGACCCAGGCTCAGAATCCATCACACTCACTCCTCAGATGTGTTCGGAGTGACGATGGGACCTAGTTTAAGAGGAAGACACGTCCTTGCTGGGCAGTCTTTGACAGAAGTAAGTGCTGAGAGGTCTTCCATCGAGGACACTGAGGCACAGAAGGGCTGTTAGTCAGCTGGGGGTGGGGCGGGACGGGGGAGTGGGTGGGTAGGAGCTCCAAGGTCCCAGCAACAACTCTCTTGTGTAGTTCGAAACCCTGAAACCTGTGACTCTCTCAGCATCATCCTGCTTAGAATTATTCTTGTTGAACGACCGCAAGTCGGTGTTGGTTTAGTAGCAAGCCAAGCGGGGCGCTGACTCACTACTTGCTAACAAAGCTCCCTGAGTTATACTTCCTGTCAGCACGGCAGGAAGCCAAGGGGCGCACTTCTGTTTGGGGAGACTCAGTTTGCTTTATTTGTGTAAAGGACCATCCTCCCCCACCCCAGCCCATGTGGACCATCTAGTTCCTCCCGAAACAAGACAATGAAGGAATGTGGAGGAACTTGTGCAAAAAGCACCGTCTAATCCTTTTTTTTTTAACTTATAAAACAGATGCTTCTTCTCCAGACTGGTTTTCATTCCCAGCCCTCTATCAGCGCGTCTGATGTTGTGAGCAATCTGAAGAACGTAGCAGGGTCCTCCCTGATGTCACTTGGTGAGGTCAAGGCCACTGAGAAGGCACGCACAGAGCAGGCTCTGCGGGGAGAGTTTGGTGAGCACGCACAGGTCTTGGTGAGCACGCACAGGTCTTGGTGAGCACGCACAGGTCTTGGTGAGCACGCACAGGTCTTGGTGAGCACGCACAGGTCTCACGCACTAGGATTCCGGGTCCCGTGAGACGGCCGTGGGGACCGAAGGCACAGGCCTGGTGTCAAATAGCCAGGTGCAGCCCCCACCCCCTGCTGCTAAGCTTTGTGATGGTTGGAGAAGTTGCTTAGCCTCTCTGAGCTTCAGAGGCCTCATCTATAAATGGGGATACGAGCTCCTCTTTCAGGGGCACCCTGAGCAGTGAATGACCTCACAGCGTAACTGGTCACAAGTGCTGGCCCCGAATCCAGGCTCTGAACACTGTGTGACCTCAGGTGAGTTAACCAGCCTCTCTGGCCTCAGAATCTCACGGACGACGGATAAACCGGGGACAACGAGGGCCCCTATCTCACAAGGACTACGGACGAGCATAGATGGCCCATGGAGGTCACCAGAGGCGACGGGGGTTGGGGGCAGAATCGGTGAAGAGGGTTTAAAAGCTACAAACTTCCAGTTACACGATAACAAAGTCCTGGGATGTAATGCACAGGATGGTGACTAGAGTTCAATCCTGTGTTGTGTGTTTGAAAGTGGCTGAGAGAGTAGGTGTTAAAGGTTATCCTAAGAAAAAAAAAGTGTATGCGAGGGGATGGATGCTAACTAGATTTATCGTGGTGATCAGTTCACAGGATATATACTACCCAATCATTACGCTGTGCACTTCAAAAGAAAAAAAGAAAAATGGGTACTGGGCACAAATCAGGGCCCAGGGCTTGTTCTCAGTTCCTGTGAGCTATTGGTGTAACTTACAGAAACCAGATTAACACAGTCCCTGGCAGGTCGTAGGAACCTGATGCGAGAGTCCCCTCGTATCATGTGACTTAGCCCTGATGCTTGACTCGGGGCCTTTGCATGGCCTTGAAAACAGACGTTCCACCAAATGAAGACACGGAGATTCCCTGCCTTCTACCATGTCTCCCAAAGAACACAACAACACACTTCGGTTTGGGATATTAACGTTAATTATTATTTTTTTCCGGAGTGTGCATTTCTCTTCAATGCAGAGCCAACTGCAGTCCTTTGTCTGTTTGTTTCTCATGAACAAAACGCTCATAGTTACACAGGGGCTCCCGAGGCAGGGCTGTGAATGCGGGATGCCTCTGTGGGACACTGGAATGTCATCATTATTTTGGGTACTAATATCAGGCGGGGGAGGGAAGGCGGGCTGCAAAGGAGGTCCTTCTGATGATGTGTATGAGGGACCCTGAATGTATATTTATTTCACAGTCACAAAGCACACATAACTTAGGTGAACATGCCCAGAAAATAAGGTGACCAGATGTTAACATGGGTAAAGGGGGACACCATTGACCGGGGGGGAGGGGGTTCTTGATGAAAAATTGGGTCTATCTCCCGCCGTTCCCTAGCTTGTCGTGCATTCTTTCCAAACATCGGGACTTTTTTAAAATGCCGCGAGATGCAGGACAAATTGTTAAAAGTCGGGACTGTCCCGCCCAAAGCGCGACGTCTGGTCACGTTGGGCAAATACTTAGAACCAAACTGAAAAGTTTAAGAAATTCTGTGTATCAACAACAGAAATGATTTTAACTGCGGGATCCTATCGATGCCTAACTTTCTCTGTTTGCACTTGAGATATTGGCTGGCAAACCTCTGATGAAGACAGGCATCCGAGAACTGTCTGACAGGAGTTAATGTTAAATTTATAAATTACACTTCTCTCCACCCGGCTGCCTCCGAGGGGTGAGTTCTGTGATTTCCAAGCGCCCGCGGGAATGGAGTGCACAAGTGCACGCGCCGTGGAAACCTTCATTAAACAAGAAAAAACTTAACTCGGCTGACAACATCAAGGGAAGGCCAGTTCCGACTTGGGGTTCCTCCAGGAGACGGGTTTTCACGGCCCCCGTGCTCCGGCAGGTGTCCCGTAAGTTTTGTACTTGGTTTTGAAGATGCAACCCTACCGAGAGGAGCGGGCCGCTCTCAGCCTTTTTGCCCAGCGTCTGCGGCCTGTGGGAATGCTGGCCCCCAGCCAGCCCTGGTGGGGAGCGAGGAGGAGAATCCAGTCCTGCCTTTCCCAGAACACTTGCTGCCGACCTCAGCGGCACTGAAGTGTCGCACGACTCGGTGTCGAGTACCCAGAGACGGCGACATGGGACCGGCGCGGGTCAGCGTTTCTGGGAATCGGAATGTTGGGTCTTAGCATGTACCTGTTCTTCTCATGAACTTCTCACCACTTTTAAAGCAAACTCGCTAACTCTGGCGTTGACAAGAGAAGCGGCACCGGGTGCCCCCGGCTTCCCATTTAGCTTTTCAGAAAACAAGCCCTTCGGTTTTGACGACTAGCCCTTCAGGGCCCTATCTGCCAGCCGGTGGTGACTCAGAAAATGGAAGCGGGTTTCGGGGACCTCCCCCTAGAACAGGGGTGCTGGCGGGTGGTTGGGGTCATAACTGGATGGAATGGCACATCGCCCGGGGCTTTTCTTTGCAAGACTCGGTCCGAGCGCCCACGTTCCGAGCCGTGTGTCTTGTGCGCAAAGAGACTTCCCCATGGAAGCGTCAGGGTGGCGCTGAAGCAGAATGACCCGCAGGGATCTCCCTGTGGTCACTACATAGCACAGGGCTCCCCACTTTTCAGTGATGGCCACTGGTCTCGGGCCCCTCGGACGTCCCTCTGGCTTCCAGGCTGGGGTTTGCGCTGCGTGAGAAGCCTCCCCTGTTGTCCGAAGCCAGCCCCTTTGCGAGAGGGGTCTGTGTTCTCCACAGCAGTTCGGAGCCCTGGCTTACTGGTGTAAAGAACTATCTGCAACTCCGGTCAGTTTTCCTACAGTGAAAGTGAGTTGCTTGCGGTGAACATGCAATGAGCTACACGGGGTCGTGAACCATCCTACCAGATATATTTCAAAGTGCAAACTTTTACACGCTCTAGAATAAGCACCCAAACGTGCGTTATAAAACGGGGTCCTAAAAACGTGTGCTTTATATTATCCATGACTAGTCAAAATGCAGAAACGGTGTGCTTTTCCTCTCTCCGGACGAAATATGTCAGTTATGGAAATATTAGAGTGAATTTGTGCATGCTCTTAAGATAAGGCGACCAGATGGTAACATGGGTAAAGCGGGACACCATTGACCGGGGGGGGGGGGTTCTTGATTAAAAATTGGGTCTATCTCCCGCCGTTCCCTAGCTTGTCATGCATTCTTTCCAAACATCGGGACTTTTTTAAAACGCTGTGGGATGCAGGACAAATTGTTAAAAATCGGGACTGTCCCGCCAAAAGGGGGACGTCTGGTCACCTTATCTTAAGCTCAACGGGGCCGCTCGAAGTCCTCATCTTACCAGTTCTGTGAGTCAGCCTGCCGTCTGGTCAGACTAGACCCCCTAGTGTTGTGCAAACACGCTGTTGCATCCCCTCGCTGGCAGGAAGAGAGAGGTGTGAGTCGTTACTACCGGGAAAGCCGTGGAAAGAACGCTGCATAAGGTCCTGCCGTGGGTCAGGGCCTGTGATTACACTGCATTTCGTGCCCAGCGCCTGCACACCACGCGGTGGCTTCCTTGGGTGTGAGGCACCTAACAACACAGGCGCTCAGTTAACGGTCGCTGCTACCGTGCGCACCATGAAAACCTGACCTCATAGGTGCTCTGCCCAGGAATTCGGTGAGGGAAGAGGCAAGAAGCTAAAAACTAAACAAAGGCTGCCTCCCTAAACCTCACGACCAGCCAGCACGCCCCCAGCTGCCCCAGAACCAGGCCAACCACACCCAGGTTGCAAGGATGCCAGTGGGAGGGAAGCTGAGCTCACGCGTCCGAGTCTCCCACCGGCCACGCTGACGCCGTTCCCACGGCGCCCACCTGAACGGTGTAGGAAAGGTGCGGCTTACCTACACGCGAGTTTCCAGGGGCGTCTGGATCTGGGGAGAAAAGGCGTAGGACAGGCTGCTCCTTCTCCCACTGTCCATCCCTCCGGGTGAGGTTGTGCATACCGTTTTGGGGGGATTCCTAGCTCCTTTCTATCGTGTGGGGGAGTGTGAGTCAAGGTGACACCAGTGCTCTGAGATCTGTTGAAACTGAGGATGCTCTGCCTGCCTGGCATGTTTTCTGAGACGCTCTGTGGCAGCCCCACGACAGTGCCGGTCATGTTAGCTGTGCCTTTAGTCTAAGGTGACCAGACGTCCCGCTTTTTAACACTTTGTCCCGCGTCCCGCGGCATTTTATAAAAGTCCCGATGTTTGGAAAGAATGCACAATAAGCTAGGGAGCGGCGGGAGATAGGCCCAGTTTTTAATCAAGACCCCCCTCCCGCCCCGGTCAATGGTGTCCCGCGTTACCAATGTTACAATCTGGTCACCTTACTTTAGTCATCACCCCCACCCCCCAAGTGGCTCGGCTGAGATCCCCACCTGTCCCGACAGGAAACGGACGGAAAACACTTCTCATTCCTACAGACCACAGACGGCTGGACTACCGGGGCTATTTCCGTGTCATCACCATCGCCCTAGGCGGTGATCTCACACTGACTCCCCTGCGGTCCGTCATCTCTCCTCTCACGCATGCCGTTCCCTGCATGCCATGTGAAGCATGCAACGTGTAAAAACAACGACCTCCTTTACGACTGACTCACCTTTTTCGGTTGTTCTATTAGGAAAGAATGCAAAATGCATCCTGGGCGTGGAACTCCTAGTACCAGCAGCGGGAGTTCTATAATGAGCAGATTGTCTTCCTTTATCCTGTACGCATCGTCCTAATTGACTTCCCAAAAAGGCACCTAAGAGACTGGCTCCATCCTGTGGTTGTGACCTCTAAGTAAACTGCCACCAAAGGCAACGGGAAGTTTTCCAGAGAAAGAGCAAGAGAACAGCCCCATTGTTTGGTGGCTGAGCTCGTTCTCCTCTTTGTGTGTTTTGTCTTCGACACACGGGAGGCTTGCAGGTGTACAGCACACGGAGAAATGGATCCACTCACAAAAAGGAAACGCAGATGTTCTGGGACCCGCGGAAGGGGAGTACCAGAGAAATGACTTAGGCCAGAACAGCTCAGAGAGGGAAGATTTAAAAAACAAAACACTGAACAGATAAAGAAGAAAGTGATATTTTAATAGGATAGTGAAAAATATAGCAGATGACAGCAACAGCAGAAAAAAGAACAGGAATACAGGTGTTTTCAGAGGACTGCATTGGCACCACAGACCCTGAAACCGGGCAAGCGGACGGTTTTCCCTGGAGCTGGCAGAAAGGCTCCGTGGCGCTCCGTGTGAAGTCACGTTGAATATTGTCCCCGGTCGGTCAGACGTGGACTTAAAATAGCTACGAGAAAGGTCTTCAGGTTTACTGTCCGTTACGTTGCTAACCTCACTGGCATGGCGTGTGGCCAATCCAAACCCACAAGGCAACCTCGCCTGAATCCTCCTGCTCCACCAGACGGAAATAGCAAAGTGATGGTGCGAGACCAGACTCGCAAGGAGCCGTGGGAGACGCCGCTGTCAAAAAGCAGAGCCCACGCAAGAAGAAAAGGAGAAAGAAAACCCGTGCGGCCGCGCACAAGTGTTAACCGTTGTGCGCTCTCACCGTCTGGCCTCCGCGCACCGGCTTCCTCCCGCTTTACCGTCTCGGCCCCGTGGCCGTAACCCTCGTGCCCCCGTTACGTGGCCTCCCCAGGGAAAACAGTCGTCCTGCAGACCTCTACCTGCAGCCCACCCGCTTTCCACACGCTTCTCCACGCACTGCCCCGCACCCCACCGCCTGCCTCAGCGGGGGAAAGCCATGTGAGCCTTCATGCGCCGTTGCAAGGGTCCTCAGAGTCCCAAGTCGGGGTGGTGGGGAGCGACAGGAACCCCTCTCTAAGGGGAGCTGCCCTCTGGCGCCACACGAAAAAAGTCTTCTAAAATGAGCTCCTATCTGTCAAACCTCCGGCAAGACCTGGGTACATGGTAAGTGCTCAGCAATCCCCAACACCCTCTCACTAAACGGCGTGCATGCCCACGTCATCTGCACTGTCACACGGGTGGCTGAGGCTGACAGGCCAGAGCGGATCCCCGTCCTCGATACACCTCTTATCTCTTTACAGGGGTCACAGAGATAAGGTGCTGCTTGAAAGTGAGGAACTGTCCGTCCACATGGTACATTTGCACGGCTTTGGCCCTTCCAGCCCAGGAGCACGGCCGTGGCGTTACCGCAGGGCCGTGCCCTGACGCTGGGTGACGCCGATCGCTGTCTGCCTCGTGGCTCACGCACACACCCTGGGCACCCTGCTTACCTAGTACAATGGCACGTGCGTGTTGCCCCCCGCCCGCCCAGTCTGCAAGTTAATGCAAAGAAGATACATAAATACGGCTTCCGTCCCTCTGAGCTAGATTTATGCCTCCTTAGCAAGACTCTGCTCCTTGGACCCCCACGGGGAGGTGACATCTGCAATGAAAGGAAGCGGCGGACTCGCTAGGCATTCTCGGGGACTCAAGCGAACACAGCACACGGTGGGCGCCAGGCCCGGGGGACACCCGGCTCTCTGCCACGAGCTCACTCTTCCGCGACCGACGGCTTCCACACCTGCACGGAGACACCGCTTTTCTTGGCTGAGAACTTGGGCCTCGGGGCCACAAGGTACGCCGCGGCCTCGGGCCTGGGCGAGCTGGGCAGGCCGCCGGGCACCGGGGAGGCGCTGACCGGAGAGGTGGCCTCGGCGAAGAAGGCAGGCGGGGAGCTGTAGGCGGGCACCGAGCACACCGACGCGGCCCGTGCCCCGGGCAGGGGGCTGGCGTGCAAGGCCCGGGGCACGGGCGCTGGCTGGGTGGCCGGTGCCACGCTGGCCTGGGCGGGCCGCTTCTGCAGGAGGCCGGCCCGGGCCTCTGGAGGCTGGAAGGTGAACAGGGAGGCGTTCAGCTGATAGGGCTGGTGCTTCATGACATCCAGGGCGTTGAGGGGCTTCTTGGCCTTTTTCTTGCCCGCCTTGCAGGCCGGTGGCTGGGGCTTCAGGGCGGCCAGCGGGTAGGACGGGGACTGGAGGGGGTTGTAGGCCACCGGCGGCGGCGCGCGCACGTTGGAGGAGTATTTCCACGCGGCCGGGAGCGACGGCGTGGGGGACGGGGCGCGCCCCGCGTGGGCCTGCACCGTGTCCGCGTCCACCACGTACCTCTCCATGCGCGACTGCCGCCTGGCGAACAGCTGCGCCCCCTTCCCGCGCAGGCCGGGCAGCTCCGGGGGCGCGCCGGGCGTGCGCCCCGCCGGGGCCCGGGCTCCGGCCACCGCCGCCGGGGCGCACGGGGGCGCCTTGGCGGCCGGTTTGGGGGCGACGGGCGGCGGCGTCTTGTGCAGGGCGGACGGGCCCTGCATGAAGTTGCAGGCCTCGGCCCCCAGGCTCAGGGAGTCCTCCTCGGGGCCCGAGTCGCCCCCCGCGCCCCGCTTGCCCTCCGGGTTCTGCAGCAGCGATAGGAGTTCGGGGTTCGGGCTGACCTTGGGCTCCTTGAAGGTGAACATGGGCTTCGCGGTGCTGCGGCGCTTGGCCTCCTGCAGGAGGCCCGTCCGCTTGGCGGGCACGGCGATGCGCTCGTCGCGGGAGGCCAGGCGCTCCGGCGGCTCCTCGCAGCCGGCGGGCGGGGACCAGGGCGCGGGCTGCGGCCACGGCGGCGGCGGCGGCAGCTGGGCGGCGCCCGGGAAGGGCCGCGCCGTCCGGTTGGTGCGCACGGTGCCGGGGGCCCCGGGGAAGCCGTTGTGCTGGGGCGCGGGGCCGGGCGCGGGGCCCGGGCGCACGGGGGCCTCGTCCGGGCCGTCGCGGGGCGCAGCGGCGGCCGCCCGGCCCGCGTCCTGCTCCGGGCGCTCCGTGCGCCCCGGGTGCTCCGTGCGCTCCGTGCGCCCCGGGTGCTCCATGCGCCCCGGGTGCTCCGTGCGCTCCGTGCGCCCCGGGTGCTCCATGCGCCCCGGGTGCTCCGTGCGCTCCATGCGCCCCGGGTGCTCCGTGCGCCCCGTGCGCCCCGGGTGCTCCATGCGCCCCGGGTGCTCCGTGCGCCCCGTGAGCCCCGGGTGCTCCATGCGCCCCGGGTGCTCCGTGCGCTCCGTGCGCCCCGGGTGCTCCATGCGCCCCGGGTGCTCCGTGCGCTCCATGCGCCCCGGGTGCTCCGTGCGCTCCGTGCGCCCCGGGTGCTCCATGCGCCCCGGGTGCTCCGTGCGCTCCATGCGCCCCGGGTGCTCCGTGCGCCCCGGGTGCTCCGTGCGCTCCATGCGCCCCGGGTGCTCCGTGCGCTCCGTGCGCCCCGGGTGCTCCATGCGCCCCGGGTGCTCCGTGCGCTCCATGCGCCCCGGGTGCTCCGTGCGCCCCGGGTGCTCCATGCGCCCCGGGTGCTCCGTGCGCTCCATGCGCCCCGGGTGCTCCGTGCGCCCCGTGAGCCCCGGGTGCTCCGTGCGCCCCGTGCGCTCTATGCGCCCCGGGTGCTCCGTGCGCTCCGTGTGCTCTGTGTGCTCCGTGTGCTCCATGCGCTCCATGCGCTCCCGGCGCCGGGCGAACATGAGCGCCCCCTTGCCCGTGGTGTCCGGCAGCATCTCCATCCTGGGCCGCGCGCGCAGCTGGCCCTCGATGCCCGCGAGCCCCGAGTCCCAGTCGAAGCTGCGCGGGCTGTGGTCCGCGTCCCACGGCAGCTCCTGCTCCGCGTCCGAGTCGCTGGCGCCCGGCAGAGCGGCCTCGGGGCGCGGGTCGTCCCCGTCCCCGTCCTCCTGCGCGCCCCCCGGCCGCCGCAGCCGGCCCGTCCCGTAGCTCACGAGCGTGAACTGGCACGCCCTCCGCCGCCGCTTCTTAAACATCAACACCCCCTTGGAGTGGGGGTCGCGCGCGTCGGTCAGGAGCAGAGCGATGCTCTTGCATCTGGACTTGGCTTCTTTCACCTGCTTCTCCGACAGGCTTTCGCTCCTCCGGAGCCCTGGGGAGAGGACAGAGGCACAGCCACGTGAGGAGCGCACAGGACGCGGCACACGCGTGCTCACAACTGCCCGCCCGCTGCGCCTCGTTCCCTTTGCAGCGCCTGCTTGTGCAATGACGGACAAGGACGCATGCAACCGGACACGCTGCCATTGCACCTGCCTGTGCAAATACATGGCGAGCCCCTCGTGCCCGCCCCGGGGGGAAGACACGTGCATGCGGACTCGTGCATGTGGACTCGTGCTCACAACTGCCCGCCCGCTGCGCCTCGTTCCCTTTGCAGCACCTGCTTGTGCAATGACGGACAAGGACGCATGCAACCGGACACGCTGCCATTGCACCTGCCTGTGCAAATACATGGCGACCCCCTCGTGCCCGCCCCGGGGGGGAGACACATGCGTGCAGACTCGTGCTCACAACTGCCCGCCCGCCTCGCCTCGTTCCCTTTGCAGCACCTGCTTGTGCAATGACGGACAAGGACGCATGCAACTGTACACGCTGCCATTGCACCTGCCTGTGCAAATGCATTGCAGGACAATGTATTCTTTGTCTTTTATTGGCTTTAAAAAAAAAAGATTAATGCACAAAATAACAAGCATGACATTGCGGAGAAAATCCGTTTCTGGATTGGAAGCAACCAAGTTTGAGGTTGATAGTTTTCAATGTGTTTAAGGCACTTGTCTCTCCCGGGGAGGCACAGGAACTGTCACAGAAAACCGTATGGTTACTGCCTTTTTGTCTCCAAACACGGTAACATTTCGTGTGTTGCGACCCCCCTCGTGCCCGCCCCGGGGGGAAGACATGTGCGTGCGGACTCGTGCTCACAACTGCCCACCTGCTTTGCCTCGTTCCCTTTGCAACGCCTACTTGTGCAATGACGGACAAGGACGCATGCAACTGTACACGCTGCCAATGCACCTGCCTGTGCAAATACGTTCCTATGCATGCTGATGAGACCGTGTTCCGTGATTGGCTTCTCTGTGAATCCTTAGACTTTAACCCTAAACACCGGCTAGTCAATCTCAGTTACCAGGAATAATTTAACCAGGAAATAATAATAATAATAATAAGGAATAATAATAACCAGGAAATAACTTAAGAGCATGATATTTTCTGGAAGAAAACAAAAAAACAAAAAACACGTGAAGGGGGAAGCCGGGATGGCTCAGGGGGTTGAGCGCTCGCTTTGCAGCCCCGGGGACCCGGGATCGAATCCCGGCCCCGGCCCGTGTGGAACCGTATGCTGAGCTGGGAGCTCCCCCAGTTCAGTTCTCTCTCTGCCTCTGTCTCTGTATCTCTCTCTCTCTCTCTCTGTCAGAAATAAAAATAAATAAATAAAAATACATATTTAAAAAAACAACAAAAAAAAATACGTGAAGGCATCTTGCAGTCTCATAATTAAAAAATGAAATGTCAACAGAAAACTATTTCTGAACTTTTTTAAAAAGTGGGGCAGGGAGCAAGAAAACGATATTGAGCCTAGCGTTTTAAGGCGAGGACTTTAAATATTCAATTTTCTTCTTATTTTTACTTTGACCTCCCCTCCCAAGTCTTTGACCTCCCCCCAAATTTATATTTATTCACAGAGACTGAATGGATATACATTCAAAAACTAAGTGGGTAAGAATGGAAAGCACCGATTCAACACAATAATAAATCAGAATGCTAGATCATTGTGCATGTAAGAAACATCAGCTACAAAGTCCTCTAGATAACTCTGTACTACATTGCTGTTTGGGAAATACAGTGCCACTTTGGTTGCAGCAAGAACAAGGATAAATCTTGAAGAAATTTAGAAATTATGTTTAGTGACCCTTTTAACTATGAGTAAAAGATGCAGAAATTAAGTCATTTGAAATGAGGTTTGGCAGTTATAAAATCACAAAAAAACTTGCATTTAAAATTTTATCCTTATTGTTATAAAAAATCAGTCGATGGCCAATTCATTGACAGTGTCCGTTAAGTCCGTTGTGACTCCTCCAAACAGTTAAATGGAAATTTCACCAAGATTTTTGGAGTGGCTTATGATCGAAAGTAAGCTCTTTTGGTACTAAAAACTCAAACTTAACGGTGGATTACAAAAATAAAATAGAATCAGAGTTAACCGTTTCATGAGGAAATGTCAGACATTCCCTGGTAATCGGATTTTATTGGGAGAAAACCAGTGAACAGGATGGTCATTCCTCACATAGCTTTCTTAGCCACCGTTAGACAACTCACTGCTAAACTGACAGTCACAGTTGCACACTCACTGCTGACTCTGCTGCCAACGTGTGAGGTATGTGAGCCCCGCCTGACGCGTGTGTTTAAAATGCTCCCGATGTGAAGATGCCCACGGAGGCCCCAAGCCCATGGGGTGGCTGACGGTGCTCGCCAACAAGGCTGCGGGTGGTTATGCTAAAAATACGCTTTGCAAGGAATAACCCCAGGTTGGGAGACTGAGTCTGTGACTTGGAATAACTGATCCCATGACGGCTGTGTATCGTCCACACATCCGAGTGCCTTAGCCAGCCGGCCTTCACCTTCTCAAATGAAATTCCCAACTTTGTGGATTTAAAAATAAAAAAAGAAATTCACAAAAATCGTAACACTGAACCGTTATTCTAATCCTCATTCTTCCTTTGCTAATCAGTCCTCCGGGTGAAACGGAACACTGGTCAAAACGCCTTGCGTTTAAACACCGTTTGCTGTTTGGGGGACACTGAAATGCCTCCACATGGGCCCCGGAGACCGACTTGTGTGTCTAGCAGGTAGATGAGACGCTTGTAGTCTGGCGAAGCCCTTGCAAAACGGAGCAGGTCACGTAACTGCTGTTTCCCACATGTCCTTGTCTGTCAAGCCGCTTCTGCAAGCATCATCAAGCTACACAATGGCTTTTTCTAAACGCGGATCTGCTCCTCACGGCAGCGGGAGAGGCCGCACTTCACAGGCGCCCCTGAGCAGCACACCCAACCGTTTTTGACATTTAAACTCAAGAGTCCGCATTACTTCAAGTCAAATACTCTCCCGTGCTGTTTTCACACGAACTGTTACCGTGTTCGGAGACAAAAAGGCAGTAACCATACGGTTTTCTGTGACAGTTCCTGTGCCTCCGGGTAGAGACAAGTGCCTTAAACACATTGAAAACTATCGACCTCAAACTTGGTTGCTGCCAATCCAGAAACGGATTTTCTCCACAATGTCCTGCTTGTTATTTTGTGCATTAATCTTTTTTGTTTTAGAGCCAATAAAAGACAAAGAAAAATATTTTTAAAAAAGATTCCCTGCAGGCAAAGCAATAGCAGAAAGTCCCAGCCCGGCCGCCGCCCACCCGGCAGGACTCACGTGCGTGGCGTGCTCTGTGCTTGTGCGGTCTGTAGTGATCCCTGTCCCAGCGTGGGTCCTCTCCCTGCTCGGTGCCTTCTGATGAGACGGCAAAGGAGACCAGAGAAGGAGGTGCTTGCGATGGCCCTCCTTCCCCGGGAGCATCCACACCCCCGTTTCCTGCCTGAAGCCTGCACCCTTCCGTCTGCTGCCTGTCAGAGCAGTCGAGGATCACTTCCACGCAGGGCAGCCCCGCGGCCCCTGCTGCCCGGGCTTGGCTCACTCTCAGCTCCGGGCCTCGGGCGATCTGGATGATCCCGCTGGACCCCTGAGGAGGATCCCCCTTCTCGTTCACTGGCACTGAGTTTACGTGGACGAGCCCGCTGTGGTGCAAGTGAGGATCTGGGTCAGGCGGCTCAGATTTTTCAGCTCCCGGGAGAGCCGCCCCAGGGACTCCAGTGTCCTTGTGTCCCTCCTGTGACAGGGACAGACGTAGCTCGACCACAGGGCCTGGCCGCCCCTCTCCTGCCTCCTCCAGGGAGATCCCCTCCTCTGTCAACCCTCCTCGCTGGGCATGGGGCACGTGGGCAGCCACCTGGGAACTCAGGCCCGCTGCTTCTTTTTGGCTCCCGGGAAAATCGAGGCGACCCGCTTGGTCCCCAGCGAGGGGAGTTCCACTCCTGTCTGGGGCAACGCAGGACTGTCTGTCCTGGCACCGTGGGGCGGGGCGGATCTGCAGCGTGGTGCTTTCCACGCACCCCGCTTGCGGGATGTGCCCACGGCTTTGGTGTTCAGTCTCAGAGATCCAAGTGTCGTTGATGCCGCTGGAAGGGCTGCACACAGAAAAATCATTCCAGACAGTTAAATCAGAGGGCCTCACACCTGCCAAAGCACTTCCTGACACTTTTATGATGCCTAATACATGATACAGTCACAATGTTTCCTCCTAAATGTCAGCTGCAACATACTTGAAAACAGAAATTGGCAGCGCGTTTCTATAATTATTTAAAGATCTTCCAAATATATATATATTTTTTTCTTTAAAGCCAAGCAAAAACACTTACAAACGATTTGATGAAGCCTAAATCTATCCTACATTCAGCTTTTTTGCTTTTTTTTTTTTTTAAAGCACAGACTTATCACTACATGGATGTCCTTTATAATTTTTTTGGATGTTTTCCAAAACGATGTTTGTTACCACATGACAAAGCATTTCCAAGTCTTACTGAGTAGGTCTGGACATTATAAAGTCGCGTAAACATATTCGGCAGCTCCAGAGCTATATTCACAAACAGATCATTTAACCCTTTTAGAGGCTGTGCTTTTGTGACAGCAATGAAATCAAGCTGCCTTTCAGCTCCAGTGAAGCATGTGTTTTGTAATAAGTGGACCCCAGCCCACCACTCTTGTGTACAGAGACATTCTTTCTAGGCCACAGTGAAGCACTGAGTCATGGGGTATTTATAATCTGAGACGTCTCCCCTCTCCCATGTGAACCTGGTCTTGGAGCATTTTCCTCACAGGATTGCTGAACTCAAGCTGCTCCTCTGCCTCTCAGCTGAGCCCAGGTCTCGTCACCACAGCCCTTTGGGGGTGATCTGAACCTTCCCAGTTGGTTTTGCACCTTGGATTTGCAAGAAGCCATGTCAGTTTAAGGGCTAGACGACTTCTGGCTAAAACTCTAATTTGAACTCTAACTGCTTTGAGAAGAGAAGCGTCATTCGCAGAACAGCTGTAGCAGATGCCTGCGTTCCTTCCATTAGTAAGGCTTTTTTATTTTATTTATTTTTTTAAAGCAGCCACAGTGTGTCTCTCTGACCCTCTCTTCCTCCCTCAAAATGCACCCTGACCGGTTAGTGCAGGACCATCAGCTGAAGGGAAGGAGCACCCCCTTCTATTCTTCTCAAGGGCATCAACCTCAGTTGTGTGGCCGCAGGATTTCAGACTCACGTTCAAAATTATTGCTCCTACTGTTGCTTTCGACTGCAGTTAGCAAAACAAAACTAAACTAAACAAAAACAAACTAACAATCAAATGAAATGCAGCTTTCTCTAAGCAAGTAATCTGTAAAGCTTCCCGGTGATCCAAAAAAAAGAAAAAAGAGAGAAGAAAGAAAGAGAAAGAAAGAAAACAAACCCACTATAATATCATATTTTAAAAACAGTGACAGCAAATCAGATCTTTCTTAGGTAAGAAATGATGAGTACACTTGATGCAACTGAATTTGAGGGAACAAAAAGGTCAGAGTGTTTGAATGTAGGAAGGCCTTGGGAGAGCAGCAGATTAAATCACGTTGAGTTGTGTTAGCCACGAGTTATGGAACAGAGACGTCTGAATTCATTCCAGCCTCACAGGCTGGAATACAGGCAAGCGGGTCAGATCCACGGTAACACCGATGGGTAGCCCAACCAAGGAAACCGTCTACGCGTGAATAAAAATCATGAGGGCACTAGCGTACTGCTTCATTTCCATCCAGTCTACACGGGTGCTCGAGTGCACGTTTTATGTGTCCCGCGTAGGACAGCTAACTCTGACACCCCCATAATGTGTGTCCACGGCATGAGGATGATTGTATTTCTAAGAAACAGAAGACTCAGGAAGGAACTCGGACCTGCCCGCTGTTGGCCTGAGAGAAGTGAGACAGAGGAGCCCTTCCCAGAACAGCGCTAGCTCCAGAGGCGGGAACGTGGGTTGGGTGTGCTGCCCACCTCATCCCTGCGCGGCCCAGGCGATGTTCTATCCCCCATCGCCGCCTGAATTGCCTTCCTGTCCTTTGAAGTCCCAAACCCACTACTTGGTCTCCTCAGCTCAAGGGGGCACCTACACCTCACCAGCTCAGCCAGCCCCGGGGACCCCGCACCTACAGACAGACACGGTCAGATTTGCTTACTTTCTGCTGTGCCTGTCTCATGTCAATTGAATTCTCAGAGCAGCCAGAAGAACCTAGACAGGTAGACCAAAATAGCTTCCTCCCTGACCCATAATTATAATAATTTAAAAATTATCAGTTTAATAACTTTGAAGACAGTAGAGACTTAATGAGAAAGGGGTCTCTTACGATCCTCTGACCCAGCTTTCTCATTACAGTAAAGGACAGCATTAGGAGTGGAAGAAGTGTTTAGTTCCAGGAACCAATGTTCAGACAGCCAGAGTGGTGAAGATGGTGAGGATGGTGATGGTGATGGTGATGAGGATGGTGATGATGAGGATGGTGATGATGAGGATGAGGAGGAGGAGGAGGATGGTGATGATGAGGATGGTGATGATGAGGATGAGGAGGAGGAGGAGGATGGTGATGATGAGGAGGATGGGGATGATGATGAGGATGGATATGATAAGAATGATGATGATGATGGGGATGAGGATGATGAGGAGGAGGATGGGGATGATGATGAGGATGATGACGATGAGGATGAGGATGGGGATGAGGATGAGGATAATGAGGATGGATATGATGAGGATGAGGATGGGGATGAGGATGATGATGAGGATGGGGATGATGATGAGAAGGATGACGATGGGGATGAGGAGGAGGAGGATAATGAGGAGGAGGATAATGAGGATGCGGATGGGGATGGGATGATGATGATGAGGAGGAGGATGAGGATGGGGATGGGGATGAGGATGAGGATTAGGATGGAAATGATGAGGATGAGGATGGGGATGGGGATGGGGATGGGGATGATGACGATGGGGATGGGGA